>JAXCLR010010481.1:0-36120 GCA_035584095.1 Annona squamosa | reverse complement strand
AACTCTAGGATTTCATACATGTGTCTAAGATCGGGGTTTCACACCTTCTGTGCTCTTGTGACTTTTTACCTTATTCAGATAATTCGGGGCGATGTACCCTACCTAATCACAATCATAGCATCTAATACCAACTTATGTGGTATCATATCTATCATTTTATCATCCTTTATTTTCTCCCATTCCGCACTCTTTGGCTACATGACCCATCTGTCCATACTTATAGTATCTGTTTAATCATTTCAAACATTCACCTTGGTAATGCCTTTGGCACTTTTTGCATAACAAAGAATTCTTCTTCTTAGAAGTACCTTTACCTTTTTTCATTCCTCCTTAATCTTTTCTGTATTTGTTTCTCCTTCCACATTTCTTTCCGGGCTTAAATTTTCTCACCTTTGACGAGTCCTTAAGTTTTGCCTATGTGATTTTAGTCTTCCCATTTTGAGTCTACTAGATTCTCTAACCTCATCTGGTTGGCAACGTCTGTAGCAATTTCCTTTCCTTTCTTTCTAACCCTTGACCTTGTACCAACCATAATGCTTTTTCTGAATATATCAAAAGCATATAACCTTCATTCATTATTAGGGTTAGGTCATAACATATGCATCTTATCATCACATGATTAATTTCACCTAACCAGATAATTCAATCTTAATCATATCATATTCCATCATTCATCAATATAAACATCCATGGACTTCCATAATCATTCATGAATATCCAGACTCACAGTCATTCTTAGTTACTTACTTCATGCATAGTTATGTCATCATAACTATTCTTAATCTATCATTCATGGATTAACATCTTTCACATGAAATTTGAATTCCAACGCATCATAACATAGCACATTTATATATAGCAAACCATAACATCATCAGCCACACTTGATACATGCATTTATACTTACATATTCATTCATGAACATAGAAAAATTCATCATCTACTGGGACCCCTCCTTATACCATGACTCCTACTAGGCGAGACTTCTGTAGATTCCTCAGTAATAGTACTAGTGTCGAGCCATGCAGGGGGATCAACATTAACGTTACCACCACCACCATCATCATCATTTTCCTTCCATCCATGCTAACCCGACATGGTTTATTTATATGTGCCTACAATAATTTTACAAAGACTTGTATCAACTAGTAGCTATGATTAGCTTTAGCTGAGCTAGCCTTTTTTACTCCTTTCTTTCTCTACACCAGGTTCCTTAGTTCTAGGGTCAAGTTTTTCTTGCCCTGATTATACATTTTTACTTTCAACATGTGTTATATCCTGGTGTCCTACTGGAAAATATTTCTTATTAAATTCTTCCATAAAAATTTACCACGTTATCTTCGTTGGTTATGGTATAGTAGCCATTAGGGTTTCCTACCATTCATAAGCATTCTCAAATCAACAATTGGGTAATGCATAAAACTTCCTGATCATTGCTACATAGAAAGACTTTAAAGAACTTCTTGATTTCAGTCATCTATTTCTTAGCTTGAATATAATCTAATTCACTTACATACTCAGGTGGATGCTGAGTTAGAAAGGCATTGATAATA
This sequence comes from Annona squamosa, assembly GCA_035584095.1. Taxonomy (NCBI): domain Eukaryota; kingdom Viridiplantae; phylum Streptophyta; class Magnoliopsida; order Magnoliales; family Annonaceae; genus Annona; species Annona squamosa. The sequence continues at coordinate 34,567 of JAXCLR010010481.1, read as the reverse complement.
TTCTCATTTGCTTCTATCATAATATCATCAATCCTTAAGGGTTTGGGTACTTGGGTAGGAGTTATTACCTATACCAGCAGTACTTTCAAATCTTGACTCAGGGTTTATACTTGCCCGTCATTGACGAGTTTTTAGACTTATTTGTCCTCTCTACCTAAGTCGCTTAGATCTGCTATTGGCTTCTCCTATTCCCTATTGACCCATAGATTCATCATTCATAATTACCTTTTCCTTGATTACCTTAGCTCTTGCTCTGGTGATAGGCATGTTGTAGAAAACAATATGTAAAATCATATCAATATAATTTCTTGTCATAAAACGATTCATATCATATATAATCAATTATATAATCTCGAAAAATCAATGACTTTTCATTTTTCATAAGTACTTAGCATTTGAATAAAATCAAATGCACTTCTATGTTCATAATATCATTATTAAACAACATACATTCATTTTCTATCTTAAGAAAGGGGATTTTCTTTTTCATACCTTTTTCATTTCTATCTTTACTTTTCATGGTGTAAGGTTGCTTTTCTTTACTACCTTTTTCATCTTATTTGATACCTTTGTCATTCTTCCTTCATACATCATCTACATTGTGAAACACAACAAACCAGCTATATTTCCTTAAATAATCATATCATTGCATCATAATTAGACACAATAAAAGATAATACATATTGTGTATGTCATGTAATTTCAATCTATCTCTTTCATCATTATCATACATAACTCATCACATATCACGTATAACATCATATGCTATCAATTTTCACACTTGGAAAATTTTTCACATTTATTTTCCAATCCATGCTCTGATACCATCCTTTGTGGTGCCCTAGCCCGAGCATCACAACCTTACTGCAAGATCTATCAATTGGTAAACATGATCAAGATTGTTGTCTTATCACATGACGGACTTATTAGATATTTATCCACTTAAACCTAACTCCTTAGGAGTTTATATCATTTCATACATTCAATTTCCATCAAATGTCTTTTTTAGGTCATTATAACATTTGAGACATATACATGTGATCTCATAAATTCCATACTGAATCATATCATGCTATTTCATACCTTAACATATTACCATAATTTTTTTTTGCCTTCTATGATCATAAAACCATAACATAATTCTTATACCACATTAAATCGCAATTTAATGTCAGCATTCATATATGAAGTCATATACAGATGTTTATAAGAATTTATTCATTCTTGAATCTCCACCTATGCTCATTGTCTCCTTCCTTTCACCTGCCTTTGGGTTTAGAAAATAAAACATGAGTCAAAATTCAATAAGAAAACTTAGGGTTTTCAGACAATTTATTTTAAAGGCAATACTATTTAAAAGCATTTCTCTTCATTCGGTAGGAGACACTTCGCAAGTGATCAACAACCTTTGGAGCGGAAATCTTTTTATAAATCATTCATAAACCATTCATGTAAACCAGTCATGTAAACCAATTTAATCTCAATTTTTGGGCATTTCATAAATATTAGATGTGCAAATGCATCATTTCTATTCATGATAAAATTCTTCATGTGAGGGTACACTGGCTTAGGGAATATTCTTTCACAACATGATCCTTTCCATCTTTAGCGCCGGACCTTCCAACTTAGCAACGCCAAGGGCGGATTCCTTATCTTGCTTCCTACCTTGACTAGACTACTTGATTTTCATCCTATGCATGATTTTTAGTCACCCTGACATTATATACCTCTGACACATGTCATCTTGTCATTCTCATGTAGAGAATTTTTTGTACCATTCCTTTTAAACGATGTTTCAATGAAACATTATTTAAATCCATGCTTCATCAATTTTTATAAATACTTGCAAAAACAGTAAGCAATTTATTACCATAATTGAAATAACATTTCAATACACATTAAAGTAAAGGAATGAACATCCTTAAATAAATTGGAAATAATTTATCAATCAATTGCAAAATGGTTCAAAACATTTAAAATATCATTTGCAGTCATTTTATAATATTTTGATACAATGAAAAACATTTAGAAAATTACTTGCTTACTTGTTTTGCCTTAGCTTTCTGTATCAATTGGTCTTTGTCTTTACCTATATATATAACAATGACATTGCATTCATAACATTTTCATTTTCTTGCTTAGCATTTCAACCCATAATTTATTAACATACATAATGCACTTGAATTTCAAGTTGAGTATATATACATCTCACTCACTTGTGCATCATATCATCTCTTTCATATTGTGTTTTAAACACATATTCAAGGTAAACACATAATAGCATTCATAAATCAACATGTGGAGATTTAATCTCCAATTTATCATTTTTTATTCATTTTATATTTTCCTACGTCAATGCTCGTTCTAAGCATATAAGTAACGTTTTAAGCTTCATAACTTAATCTATAATTCTGAGATAATCAAAATTTATTCATACAGCAACATCCTTATGCATTTCATCACATATTCATGCATATTTTGTATTTTAGCAACTTCACATAAAACATATATCATCCATTCATGCTTAGCCTTCCACATACACCCATCTTACAACACGTAAATTGGGTGTTTCTTAAAATTTCTCAAGTCTGCAACTTGTGTCCTTATTCAATATGATTAAACCCCTTAATTAACATTTAATTTAGGGTCTAATTTCAGATTTTCAATCCATTCATCATAAGGTTTCAAAACAGTAATGTTATGACCCATTTTTCATTCTTTCAATACCTCTTTTAATGCTTAAATCTTAACAGATTTATAATCCATAAATTCCGGCAACTAAATATGCTTTTTTTAACCCAATTTTAGGGTATTATCACATATTCAATATCTATAATCTAGTTGCTTCTAAAACAGCAACATCTTAAGCATGCGGGGCATCCATTTTGACCCGTTTTGACGTGTCCATACATATATCCATAAAATCATATTTAGAGCATATCTTTCTAAACCATTTAGGATACTGAAAGTACCTTAAACCTAGGGTATTTTACCCTCCATAACATTTATAAATCATTTCATTATGAACAGCAGTAAAAATCATATGGAAAACTTCCGTTTTGGCATACATTTGGACGTCTCATATACATACCCTAAAAAATCAGATTTAGGGAAAACTCATCAACCTACTTAGGACATCCAAAAGGGCCTTAATTTAGGGTACTTTACCCCAAAATTCATCCATAAACAATTTAAGCAATTCCTTGTATCATTTCTAACCCAAAAATGAAAAAATTGAGTCTTTCTTGAAACTTAGGGTTTCATATTTGCTAAAATCATCATATGTAATTTAAAAGAACATGAATTACCTCCAAATCAAAATGCTTAAATCATACAGCAACTTGGTTTAGGATTTTGACAATTTTCAAGTTAGATTTTTTCTCAAAATTCAACCCTAACTTCCCTTTTTACTCTCTTGAACTCTTAATCTCATTTAAATCTTTCAAAAATCATTCAATACCTTTATCAAGGCATCTTAAATCATCTTTTAAGAGTTCGTTATCAACCATATTCATGGCTCATAATTTAAGAGAAGAAATTGAGGTTTTAAGAATCCAAAAGTTAATTCATACTTACTTAAATCTAAGCAACTTTGATTCCAAACTTTTCTAGCTCGAATTCCTTTCTTTCCTTCCTTTTTACTTCTCCTTTTCTCCTCTTTTTCCCTTCCTTTCTTGCTGGACTTGGCACGTTTTTTGCTGCCCTCTTTTGGGGGTTTCTTCCCCTTGAATTTTTCCACCCAAATGGACGTTCACTTGGCTATGCTCCCCCTTTTATAATTTTTGATTTGTGGGACCCACTTTTGCCACATCACATGAGGGTAATTCATTGCTTACTTATCCCTTGATGTGTTGGCTAACTCATAACCAAGCAAAATATGCATTTATCTCATATAAAAATCACCAAATCCAAGCTCTTAGATGAGCTACTTAGCTCCTCCCCCACATGGCTGCATGGGATGACTTTCTTGGTCACCAAGTCACTTCCTTTTAATGAGAATTTACATGCCCTCTCCTCTTTATCTTAGCTAGGTTTGACTTGGGCAAATAAAAAATCAAAAAAATCTGAGTAGAGAGCCCCCTTGGACGTCTCTACTTGTGCCACCTCCATGGCCTCCTTGAGGCTAGCTATTAGCCTCTTAAACCATCATCTAATCCACTTGAATCTTCAAAAATTTTAGCCTTTGACTTAATTCAAAAGATCTAGCTCGAAGCACCTCCTTTTGACACCTCATATGGGGCATTAAATCATGCATTTAACTCACTTGCTTGAACATAAATGTGATGTTACTCTAGGGGTGCACAAAGTCAGTGCTAGGCTCCTTTTTCTGATTAAGCATATTCTCATGGTAATTATCTTAATCCAAACCACTCGTACCATAGATTTCATAATTTTATTTAATTTTTTCAAATTTCATCTCAAACTGACGTTTCTACGTCAAGTTATGAACCTTTGAAAATAACCTTAGAGTGTAAGATTAATTTCAAATAATTATCATCTTAATCTCATTACATTTACCTTAATCCAATCCTCACATAATGTTGAGCCTAAATTCATGACTTTACCTTTCAAATTTCATTTCATTTAGCCTTATAGCCATCAAATTATGAATTTTCTATGATTTTTAACATAACTCCAAAATTTGCATTTTAATCTCCATTAATTAAATCATGAAAATTAAAATAAATATTCATGCCTCATTCGCATATCCTAATCCTCATTAAGCCTCTTTAGTCATTTGGACTCACTTAGGCTTTGGCAATTAATCTTAATTACTATCCTTAATTGCAAACCCTAATTGCAAAATACCATTAAATCATAAAAATCATAAATCATCTATAATTCATTTAAATAACACAAATGTCATATTTATAGACCTACTTGGGTCTGGGTATCACAACATGGGAGATGTAAGTGCAAAATGGTTAACAAATTTTTTTAATAAGATTATAAAAACAAAGTGAATACCAAGCGAATGGAGGAAAAATATTATAGTTCCAATCTATAAAAATAAGGGAGATATTCAAAATTGTGCAATCATGAAATAAAATTAATGAGTCATAATAAGAAATTATGGGAAAGAGTAATTGAACATAGACTAAGACGGAAAACTAACATATAGAAAAATCAATTTAGTTTTATATCAGGAAGGTCAACCACTGAAGTTATTTTCTTACTTAGACAATATTTGAAAAGTATAAGGAGAAGAAAAAGAACTTATACATGATTTTTATTGATTTAGAAAAATCATATAATTGACCTGTTATGCTTTATAGGTCAGAATATTGAGCAGTTAAAGAACAATATATACAAAAAATGAGCATAGCGGAAATGAGAATGTTAAGGTGGACGAGTGGTAAAATAAGATAAAATTATAAATGAAATAATTTGAGAAAACTTAAAAGCAAAACCAATTTGTGATAAAATAAAAGAAAATAGATTAAAATAGTTTGGTTATGTTAAAAGGAGGCCTGAAGTAACACCAATTAAGAAAATAAAGTCTATTCAAGTAGAAGATAGTAGGAGAATGAGAGGAAGACCCAAAAAAATGGATGGAAATAATTAAACAATATTTAAAAATATTACAAATTATAGAATGTTTAGTCTTAAATCGCCAAGAATGGCGTAGCAGAATTCATGCAGCCGACCCTACCTAGGTGGAAAATGACTTATGATAATAATGATAATGATGATCATGATGATGATCTTTATAAAAAGGCGATTAAGTTAATTTCTTCATGATTGTATAAATTAGATGTAAATATATGAACTTAGTTACAGACTTGATGAGATGGAAACCCATCACCATGAAACTTAGCTTATTCTTAGCAATTGGCTAAATAATTGAAGGCACCAAAGACTTTCCAAGCCAACCCATTAGTCCTGTTGAAATCTAATTAGATTGTTAGCGAAATGATTAATTTAGAAACAAGGGCGGATATGATGAAGGGTTTTGATTTCTTTCATTGCAAGTAAAGCTTTACTACGATGGTCAATTTGGTTTCTATGCTTGTATGAAGAGAATAACTCTTAATTCGGAAAACAAGATTTGCTATTTTCCAATATGATGATTGGTTTAAAATAGACCTAGGAAAGTAAATTACGGTGCTAATGTTTCAAATTGAAACAATTAACTAGTCGATGACACATGAAATGAGAATAAAATGACAACATAAAATTAAGAGTATATTTGGAAAACACAAAAACTTTTCCAACCAAAAATTTTCAATCTCCATTACTATCCTTTTTTTAATTAGTTTTTTTATATCTTCCTATACAACTATTTTATTTTTCAATTATTTCTAAAAAACCACATGCACAATTAACTTATCTATTTTAACTTTATTATCTTTACTCCTCATCGTTATCTTTGTCATATCTATTTTTTTGTAGCATTAATTTTGTTCATGTTTAACATGGCTCTTTCATCTTATACGCTGATCTAACAGCCTTGTGATGATAGCTTAATTACTCTCAAGTTCTCCAAATGAAATAGTCTATCTTAATTTGATTTTCTGCCATTTGCACAACTTTGTAGCTCAACGAGATCCTCAAGCAAAGGACATATAAAGCAAATAACAATTTTGCCTTTTGGCTCCTAAAATTCCTTTACTCTCATTGTCAAATGTGTTTTGATTTGCTTTGTTGAACTGTTTTGACATTTAGCAATGACCCTCCCTTGCTGCCTTTCCAAAATTTATATGAGTATAGGATTTCCTAAAACCAAATTTGGGTTTCTTGAGATTTTTTACAGGATATCCAGGTAGTCTCCCAATTCCCAAAGAAGCATTTGAGTAGGTCCTTTGCTTTCCCACTGCATTGTGGGGTTCATCTGCATAAAGATTATTCTCCCTATAGGCAATATTCAGCGTGTAAAACTGCAAGCAGAGTTGCTTCTTTTGATGCTGTTGCTTGCTTATTAATAGGTATTCCCAAATGCCCCTTTCTCATATCACCTTTTCTGCTCCTTTGTTAAGCATAGATTTCCAATTTATTGCATGTTTGCAAGTGATTTTGGAAACTCACAACATATAATAAGCCCCTTGCAGGAATATGTGTTTAAGACGTAGTATACTATTTGTGGGAATACATTTCATGATGTTACTTCATTCTAGATGCTTCCACAAAATACTGATTTTGAAAATTTAGCTTACTATTTTCAAATGTTTTTTACAGGATTTCCACTGAGTTTGAGTCATGGAGCATATAACGTTATATTAGAACCACATTTGAGGCGTAGAAGTCCCTTAGTGAGATCTGAGCTTCTTGGAGCTGGTTCTACTGATGTTGTGTATGCCTTAGCAGGTTCTTTCTAACATGCCCATATAGGTTTGTTTTTCCTATTATATTAAAGAGATATAGGGTCTAAGTGCCGGTTTTTTGGGCATGTGGGGACCTGTCGTTGATGGGGCACACTGAAGAATTATTGATTAGAAGTATCTCAACCAATTATCAAAAGTTGTCTTAGAAGTGTTTATCGCCAAATTGGTTAGCTTGCTATGGGCCAGTATTGAAAGCTTTATTGCTACAAATGAAATTAGTCTTTCCAAGTGAAGCATTCTTGAGAAGAGATTATGCCCCAGTGATCTCATCCATTAATGAAGGCATTATCTCTAGTTAAATTGAACGGAGACTAACTTTTGTGTCTCGCTTCCAAGATCTGGAAGGCCACTGTTGCAGTGGCACATGCATTTACAGAGAATAATGTGGATTGCCCCTCTATATTTAGGCTCAAGATTGACATGCTGGATTATCACACAAAGGGTCCCCATATTTAGGTTCCATGAGGAAAAACGCTAAATTAATTCATAAATAAACTTGCAAAACGAAAGAACAAGCAAGAATAAGGAAGAAAGGCAATAACAGGACTATATCTATCATTTTCTTTTCTTTATGTTGTTTCTTTTCGCCTTTTTATCACTGGGATTTCATTTTCTTATAGAATCTAACTGGGGTTCAAGGCTAAGAGGAGTTGCATTTTATTTTGTAACTGGCATTGTTGCAATCTTTCTATTTGTAGTGATGTTGGTTTCCCATCCATTTATACTTCTATTTGATCGATACAAGCGAAAAGTGCATCATATCATTGGAAAAATCTGGGCGAGCTTGACCATTTATCCATTTTTCAATGTCAAATTTGAGGGGTTGGAAAATTCACCTGCATCAGATACCCCAGCTGAGTATGTTTCAAATCATCAGAGTTATTTGGACATTTACACTGTTCTAACTCTTTGAAGAACCTTTAAATTCATTAACAAGATGGGGGTTTTTGTCATTCCAATTGTTGGGTGGGCTATGTTTCTTGTGGGTTTTATTCCATTGCTGCGAATGGATAGCAGCAGTCAGCTGGTATTTTTCTTTCCTCCCATTATTATTTTTAAATTAAGATATAAATATTCATATTTACTCATTGTGGTTTTATCAAATGCAGGAGTGTCTAAAGCGATGCATGGATCTGGTGAGAAAGGGGGCTTCTGTCTTGGGCACCCGTAGTAAAGACGGGAAATTGGGTGCTTTTAAGGTGAGAATCAATCTGAAGCTGTTGTTTTTCATTTAGGAAATGGAAAAATGCAGCAGAAGTTAAGTTCGCACTTTGTAATTTATTATTACTTTATTTATGGGCTTGTGACTCCTTAACTTGTCCATGATATGAATAGAAAGGTGCATTTAGTGTCACAACAAAGATAGAATTACCAATCTTGCCAATTACTCTTTTGGAACAGGCAACCTGATGCCTGCAGGAAGGGAGAATATACTGAATACATGATGCGTGTAAGGTTGTAAGAACTGCAATAGCAGATGTTCTCCTCCACCATGGCTATGGCTTACACTGATTTTTTGACAAGAGTAGCTCTGTGTAATTAGTTGTTTGGCCAGGGGATAGGAGTCAAGAAGTAATCACTAGCCCTTCATTGTTTACCGTGTTGGGAAAACCATATTGATTAAATCAATAATTACCCAGGATCCTCCATGCCAAATTACTAAGAAAATAAAATTCATAAGCAGAAACGTACTTGAATTCATAAATGCAGCTCGTTCTTGAATACTATAGTTTCTGGGTCTTCTAAGTTAACGCCCTAGGATTTTCAGAAAAAGGTGACTCCTATTTTTCAATTGATAGGATGTTAAAAAGAAACCCTAAAAAGTGAATAACTCGAGGGCTACAACCGTTTATATAGGCAGTTTATCTTTTGTATTTCTACTTTAGCCCATCATAAAAATAGAAATTGAAAATTAGACTGTAGGTTTTTACGCATAGAAGTCCATACTTTATTAGATGATTTAAACCTATAAAACCTTATAAAATCACTTTATAATTTGGGCCGCTATTTATGATAGTGTATACATATAATTAATATGTATGCGTGTCCAAAATTCCAACAATCTCCCACTTGGACACTATATATTTTATAATTATATATATAACCTTATGAGCTCAAAACCTTTTGCTATTATACCAAAATCATCTCCGAACAATTTCGTCCATTACTAATGCCATTAGTAAGCAAAAGGTTTAATCTCGTCCAAGTGTCACTATCTTACTCCAAGATCTATTGATTGGTAAGTGTAATCAAGATGTTGCCTTGTCATTTGGCGAACTCTTTGGATATTTATCTCTTTTATCTTAACTATTTACAAGTTTAATCATTTTTAAACATATTCTTGGAAATATACACAGACATTCTCATAATTTTCCATTTTCTTAACCATTTCATGATGAATTATTCTCAATAATTGACCAAAATTTTTTTTCGCTATTTATAGTCATGTCATCACAATTGTCATAAACATAACATAAGCCTTATACATCATTCAATCCATCAACAATGTCATTAACATACAATCATACAAACTCATAGAGTCAATCATTGGAACTTGTAGAAATTCATTTTTTTCCTCGAATTCCACTTGTGCTCCTTACATGGTTCTCTCCATTCACATGTCTTTAGGATTTCGAAAACAAAACTGTGACTCACAACTCAATAAGCAAGCTATAAAGTTTTCAGGCAATTCGTTTTTAAGGCAAATTATATAAATGCATTTCTCTCTATTCGATTGAAGACACTTAGCAAGTGATCAACTAGTAATAGAGCAGAAACCTTTTCATAAATCATTCATGGAAAGTCACATTATACCCTCTCAAGAATATATCTTAGAACATGCGTCTCATACCCATTCAGAATAGATTATAAATAATGAGATGCATCATTGAAAATCACGACATTCCTTTGGATAGAAGCTAGCTGGGCAACCATCCATTTTCATCCTCTATCCCATTCCATGGAGGTGCCGCCGGGCCTCGGCCTCTCTTAGCGGCTTGGCCGCACCAAAGGGGGACATTCGGTCTGCTTACACCTTTGAGGTGGACCTCATGCTTTTGTGCATATACTTTCTTTCATAAACATGACTTGACATACTAGCATGATTTTTCATTCATAAATCATGAATTCATCATTTAACATAAGTACTTGAAAAACAATAAGCAATTCATTTATTTTAATAAAAATAACATTTCAATGCTCATTTAGACAAGGAATGACCATCCTTAAATAACTTATAAAGAATTAAAATCATTCATTTGCGAACTCATATAAACAGTTAGAACATCATTGATAAGCATTTTATCACATTTGATAAAACAAAACATTTTAAAAAACTGCTTGCTTACATTTCTTGCTTATCTTTCCGCCTCTTTAACCTCTTTGCCTTTGCTTATGCATACACATAGCATCGCATTCATATCAAGCCATTTGCTTACATATAATTAGTTTTCCAATCCCATAATCCCATAATCCATATCATACATAATCAACTTGAATTTTCAAATTGATCATACGTACATGACAGGCACTTGTTTATCATAACATTCATTCCATATTGTGTTTTAGTCCCATATTTCGGGTAAACATATAACATTCATTTATATCGCAACTTATGGGGATTTATATCTCCCATTAACCATTTTTCATGCATTTTTCATTTTTCTATGTCAATGCTTATTCTGAGTATATAAGTGACATTTCAAGCTTCATAATAAATCTCAAATATTAAGATAATTAATCCTCATTCATACAGCAATATCCTAATGCATTTTATCACATATTCATGCATATTTTGCATTTTAGCAAGTTCACATCAGCCACTTATCATCCATTCACACATTTGTTCCATGTATGTTTAACATACAACAATGTATTATGTGTTTCTTAAATTTTTTAATGCAGCAACTTACACCCATTTTTATCATCATTAAACCCCTTAATTAACATATACTTTAGGGTTTAATTTTGGATTTTTAATTCATTTATCACTGATTTCCAAAATAGCTATGTTAAGACTCGTTTTTCACCATTTCAACGCCTCTTTCATGACTTAAATCATAACAGATTTTTAAGTCATAATTTGCAACAACTAAATATGCTTTTCTTAACTCACATTTAGTATATTATCACATATTTAAAATCTATAATTCGTTGGCTTCCATAACAGCAACATATTCATACATATATGACATCCATTTAACCCATTTTGATGTGTTCGAACATATATCCATAAAATCAGATTTAAGGCAAATCATTTCAAACCATTTTGGACACTCAAAGTACCTTAAACATAGGGTGTTTTACCCTCCATAACATTCATAAATCATTTCATTACAAAAACAACAAAAATACATGAAAAGCACCCGTTTTAGCCCCCCTTTGGACGTCCCACATGCATACCCTAAAAAATTAAATTTAGGGTAAACTCATCCAATCCACTTAGGTCATCTAAAGGGTCCTTACTTTAGGGTACTTTACCCTAAAATTCACCCATAAACAATTTGAATGATTCCTTGTATCATTTTCAACCCAAAAACGGAAAAATCGGGTCTTTCTTGAAACTTAGGGTTTCATATTTGCTAAAATAATCAACCAATGCTTAAATAATCATATGTAATTTAAAAGAACATGAATTACATCCAAATCAATATACTTAAATCATACAGTAACTTGGTTTAGGGTTTTGAGATTTTCAAGTTAGCTTTTATCTCAAAATTCAACTTAAACTTCCATTTTCACTCTGTTGAACTCTTGATCTCATTTAAATCTTTTAAAAATATTCAATCCCTATATTAAGGCATCATAACTCAGCCTTTAAGAGTTCTTTATGAACCATATTCATGGCTCATGAATTGAGAGAGAAAAGCTTGCTTTAGGTGATTCAAAACTTAGATTTCACTTACTTGAATCCAACTTGAGGTTATTAGTTTCTCTTCTTTTTCTCCTCCTTTTTCTTCATCTTTTTTGTCTCCTTCTCTTCTTTCCCGTTTGCTGGTTTGGATGTGCCATTGGTTGCTCAAGACTTAGCAACTTTGGGAAATTTCCTCCCCCTTTCTCTTCATATGCACATTATTAAGCATATTTCTCTCTTATGATTTTTTTAACCAGATAGTGGGGCCCATTTGCTACATGTCATGAGGGTAATTAATTTCTACCTTATCTCTTGATGACATGAAATTTTTATAACCAAGTAAAATTTACATTTACTAATTTAGAAAAATCCACAAGATCCATGCATTTAAGCATCATGTTGCTGTCCACCCATGGAACGTCCACTTTATGCTAGCTTTTGACATTTTCTTGCCTCAATTTTCAATTAGTTACGTGTTCATTTACTTCACCTGGGTTTTAGGCAGCTAAGACATATTTTTTAGGATTTTAAAAAATCGCATTTCATGCCCATATTGCCTTTAGACGTCCCTTGGTGTGACACCACACCCATGCTCCATTTGAGCTAAACTTAGGTCATTAAACCCATGTATTTAAACCCTTTTTTTCCATGGATTTGACCGTTAAATAATGCTTTAAAATCCAGCTCAACCTATTCAAAAATTGACACCTTGCATAGCATTAAAACATGTCATTTTCTCAAATATTTTTTATTTAATAGTAAGGTAGTCTAGGATACACAAAGTCAATGCTAGGTACCTTTTTCTAATTAATTACTTTACCATTGTAATTAACTTAATCAAATTCACTCATTTCATAAATTTCATAATTTTATTCCATCATTTCAAATTTCATCTTAAACCGACGGTTCTAAGTCAAGTTATGAACCTTTGAAAATATCCTTAGAGTATGAAATTAAAAATAAATAATTATCACCTTAACCTTATCACTTGTGCCTTAATCCAAACCATACATAATGTTGAGCCCAAAATCATAAGCTTGCTTTTAAAATTTCATCTCATTTCGCCTTACAAGCGTAAAGTTGTAAATTTTCTATGATTTTCAACACAACTTCATAATTTTCATTTTAATCTTTATGAATTAAATCATGGAAATTAAAATATATATTCATGTCACATTAACACTTGCTAATCCTCCTTAAGCCTCATTAGTCATCTTGTCTCATATCGGGCTTCGATGATTAATCGTAATCACCTTTCTTAATTGCAAACCCTCATTGCAAAATTCATAAATTCATGAAAATCACCCAAAATTCAATCATTTCACACATAAGTTATTCACTACACCTTAAATGCAATTATATGAGTTCTACTTGGTTCTAGGTATTACAATCGTTCCCCCTTGATAATAAGTTGCATCCCGAAACCGTCTACTTTTGAAATAACTAGGGATACTTCCTTTTTACCTCTTCCTTCAGTTCCCAAGTAGCCTCTCTTTCAGAATATCAATTTCTTTGAACTTTAACGCACTCAATTTCTATATTCCGAAGCTTTTGTACTTTATGATCCAGAATCCTAATAAGTCTTTCCTCATAATTCAAATGATCTTGAATTGGTAGGTTCTCTGCTACTAACACATGTGCTGGATCTGGAACATACTTTCTCAACAAAAAATTATGAAAAACATTATGGACTCGAGCTAGGGCTAGAGGTAATGCTATTCTATAAGTTAACTTCTCGATTTTCTCCAACACTTCAAATGGCCTAATAAACTTGGGATTCAACTTGTCTCTCTTCCCAAATCTTGTGACTCCTTTAAATAGCGTGTCCTTTATAAAAACATGTTCGCCGACTTGGATATTCAAATCCCTTCTCTTATAGTCTGTATAACTCTTTTGCCAACTCTGGGATGTGAGTATATACTGGTGAATAATCTGTACTTTATCTACCATTCGTTGAGACAAGTCTGGGGCAAGCTTTTTCTCTCCAACTTTATCTCAATTTAGTGGTGTTCGACACCTTTATCCATATAATGCTTCAAATGGTGTCATTCGAATATTAGCTTGGTAACTGATATTATATGCAAACTCGGTGAACTCCGCTATTGATACATATTCATCACACGATCCTCCAAATTCTAACATACACATATGGAGCATATCCTCGTTAACCTAATTTACCTGCTCGTTTGTCCATCGGTCTAGGGATGAAATGTCGTGCTGAACTTTAACCGGGTGCCTAGGGTTTCATGTAAACTCTTCCAAATCGAGACATGAACGTCGTATCTCGATCGGATATTATGGATTTAGGCACTCCGTGGAGTCGTACAATATCTTTGTAGTATATCTTAGTTAATCTTTTAGTTGTGTAGATCTTCTTTATGGGTATAAAATGTGCAACATTGGATAATCGATCCACTACATAGAGTCATTTCTGGCCTGTGTCTTTGGTAATCCTTCAATAAAATCCATCATTATGTCATCCCATTTTCATTTGGGAATTTCTAAAGACTGAAGGTTTCCTGGCATCCGTTGGTGAACTGCCTCACTCGTTGATAGGTTAAGCACTTTGATACGTATTCAGCGATCTTCTTTTTTATGTTATTCCACTAATATGCTTTCTTGAGATCCTGATACATCTTTGTGCTTCCCGTATGCATAGAAAATGGTGAAAAATGAGCTTCTTTGAGAATTTGTCCATTCGATTCTCCTGAATTAGGCATGCATAATTGACCTTTGTATCGATACATACTTTGCTCATCAACAACGAAATCATTCAACCTCTTTTTCTTCATAAATTGGTCCAAATAGTCCTAAAATACCCTATTCATCAATCCATAAATACAACAGGGGCATTAGTGAATCTAAAAGGCATCACTAGAAATTCATAATGTTCATACCTTGTTCAAAAAGCTGTTTTGTGAACATTGGCAGGACTTATTCTTAGCTGATGGTACCCCGATTGCAAGTCTATCTTGGAAAATGTCGTTGCTCCTTTCAGCTGATCAAATAGATCATTAATCATTGGCAATGAATACTTATTTTTCACTATTACCCTATTTAACTCCCTGTAATCAATGCACAGTCTAAGACTTCTATCCTTTTTCCACATAAAGAGCATCGGAGCTCCCTAGGTGTTTGATAAAACCTTTATCTAATAGCTCCTATATTAGAGTTCTTAACTCATTCATTTTTATTGGTATCATTCGATAGGGGCCTTAGAAATTAGAGTTGTGCCTAATATAATATCAATTGTCATGTCCATCTCCCTTCTTGGAGGTAATGTAGTCAATTACTTCGGAAAAATATCTGAAAATTCTCTAGGAATTTGATTTATTTTCACCTTCTTTTCTTTCTTCACATGTACTGAAACTAGATAAGCTCAACAATTTTAGCGGATCATTTTAACTACTTTTATTTAAGATATCAGTATTGTTGAATCCTTAGGCTGCCTTAGCCTTCTAATTGCTATATCCTTTTCTGGGGCTATTTCAAATTGCACTTTCTTATTTTTACAGTCAATCATCGCTCTCCATTGGCTTAACCAATCCATGCCTAGTATCACATCAAACTTGGTCATGGGTAATAGGATCAGGTCATTTTCTAAAATCATTGATCCTATCTTGATTGGACATGCTTTGCATATTTGGCTGTAGCTAGCTAACCTATAGACAGGAGATTCTACATGAATTACCTTATTGATTTCCTCTACTGGACTGCATGTGTGGTTACATATTGGCAAGCAATGAATGAATGATTAACACCCGAATCAAATAATGCTATAGCCGAATTTTCTAAAATATAAACCATATTAGTAACAACTTTCTCCTCCTGCTCTTGTGACTTAGTCCAGGTCAGAGCATATGCTTGCACATGATTTATAGAGGTTCCCTGCCTGTTAGCTGCTCTTATTAGCCTTGGCTGTGCGGCCTTTCCACGTTCTTGCGATGTTTGTACTTTTTGTGGATAATTTGGAGCTATGTGTCCAACTTGGTCACAAACATAGCATTTTACTACTTTTGCCTCTCCCTTGCCACATTCCTTGGCTATGTGACCCATTTGTTCACATTTAAAACATTTATTTGAACCTTTCAAACACTGGCCTACATGGTGCCTTCGACATACCTTGCAAACGAATGACATTTTTTTCCTTGGGGCTCCTTTACCTTTTCTTGCAACTCTTTTCCTAGCCTTGTCCTTCCCCGTTTCAACTTCTTTCATTCCTGAGCTGAACATCTTGGGCCCTAACCTTAATTCTTGAGTTCTCATTGACTCAATTTCCAAGGCTCTAGCCCTTTCTACACTTGAAGCATAATCTTTAATTAATAGAGGGGCTAAACTCTCTCTAAGATAGGGCCTCAATCCTGCTAAGATCTTTATGCCTTGTTCTCTGGCACATTGGCAATCCATGGTACATACCTCACCAAGGCATTAAACTTTGTGGCATATTCCATCATTGTCATCCTCCCTTGGTAGAGCCTTTCAAATTCAATGACTTTCTAGCTCTACAAACCCACTGGAAGATATCTTTTGTTAAATTCCTCCACAAATGTCTGCCATGTCACCTCCTTCGGGTGTGTCATAGTAATCAACATCATTTCCCACCACTAATGTGCATCTTTCACCAACAGATGAGTGGCACATAAAATATTTTGTCTGTTATTGCATGGAGATATCCTGAACAATTTTCTAATCTCCGTCATCCACTATTCTGCTTGGATGAGGTTGGGTTCACCTGAGAATTTAGGAGGCTGTTGTGAAAGGAATGCATTTATTGCCCTCCTATCTGCTTCCATTGATTGGTTGTCATCCATTGTAGGCGCCATAGGTGGAACTGGGTTAGCCGTAGAAATGAGTCCTTTTTCCACACTTCCTAATTGGACCTGTTGGGTCATCTCCCACAAGCCTTGTATTATATCTGCGGCTTAGGTTGCCCAATCACGTGTAGCTTGTTGCGTAGTTTCTTTTACTGTTGAAGCTACTCTTTCCTCAATCATTTGAGCTTGGCTCTGCTCATGCTCTTTATTTAATTTTGGGCTTTCATCTACCCTTCTTTGTTGATTTCTCGGATTTTGCCCCTGTAATCCAGGCCTACCTCTTTTTGACCTATTGGATTCACTAACTTCATGTGGGCTAGGACCTTCAGTAGCTACTTCTTTACCTTTGTTCTTTCTAACCCTTGACCTTATATCAACCATGGTGTTCTTTTTGAATATTCAAAAACACATAATTTTTATTCATGGTTAGGGTTAGGTCATCATAAACACATTTCATCATCATATGGTTAATTTCACATAACCAAATCATGCAATTATAATCATGTCATATTCACATGCAATCATTTCATACATTCAAAATCCTTAGTTATGGTTATACCATCATAACTAATCAAACCATGCTCTTTATCAAAGCATCCCATTCATAATCATAGTCTTAACATCTCAACATGCCACAACATAGATAAAAACATGTCATATCACACATATATGTACATATCATAACCACATCATAATTATACAATCATGTGTGTCACACATAAAATCATCATCAAAGTGTCATCAAACCATAGTTATACAGACTTTTCACAAAAGTTTCATAAAAATCCAAATCATCTTCTATCGGGACAACTTCTTATGTAACGCCTATGACTAGGCGGAACCTTAGTGGGTTCATCGATAATCATACTCATGTCTGACCATGCTGGGACATCTTCCTCCCCACCGTCAGAACTATCACTATCATAAACTTCCTCATCATCAATTTCACCCTCCTCCTATATCTCAAGAGCAAGGTACTCCATTGGGTCCTCATTATCATTATCACTATTATTATTTTCATTTCTTGCATTAAGGTGGATAGATTCCCCATCCTGCCTTGCTATATAGATAACAACTTCATTAAGACCTGGAGCAGCGGGTGTTTCTAAAATTCCCTGGGCTCGGCTTTCCTCTATCATAATGCTACCTCTTTTCCCCTCTGGTTGATTTTTTCCCAACTCACCCCGTGCCTGAACTGCACCAGTCCATACTCAAACCTATACCACAAACCATCATCAGGGGGTATGGGTGCTGGAATCTAATTTCAAAATTTCTAGAGATCCTGAGGGTGCATCAAATTGGATGGAACGGGTAGGTATATTTTGTGAGACGTTGCGGTATTCTCTTTGGAACATGGCTTATAGACCCTTTTGCATTTGGGCTCTGAGGAGAAGGGTTAACAACATAATCTCTTTGGCTCTAAGTCTGAGGTTGCTAAGGAGGAAAACCAGGAGGTACTAATGGAAAATACATAGAATTTCACCATCTATTAACATTTTCATCTATCATTCTTTTCCGCGCTTCCTCCTCCTTCCTAAGCTCTTCTTCACACATAGGCTTCTTCCCTCAGTTAGCCATCCTCAATTCAAACATAGCAAGTCAGCTATATTCAAACATCATAATCCAATCATCATAGATTAAATTGTCTAAGCACATACTTATCATCTTGTCACATAGACATATAACATATTATCATCTAATCACATAGCTTATAATCTAATCTCATAAACATAGCTATCATATCACATAGATATAGCTTATCATCTCATCTCATAAATTTCATCATAAGCTATAAATTTTCATACTTAGAAAATTTTCCTCGCCATTTTACCAATCCATGCTCTGATACCAACTTCTTTGGTGCCCCAGCCCGAGCGTCACAATCTTACTCCAAGATCTATCGTTTGGTAAGCGTGATCAGGATTGTTGCCTTGTCACTTGGCGAGCTCTTTGGATATTTATCCCTTTTATCTAACTCTTTAGGAGTTTAAACATTTTTAAACATTTTCTTGGAAATATACATAGACGTTTTCATAATTTTTCATTTTCTTAACCATTTCATGATAAATCATTCTCAATAATTAACCATAAATTTTTTTCGTTATTTATAGTCATATCATCACAATTTTCATAAACATAACGTAAGCTTTATACATCATTCAGTTCATCAACAATGTCATTAACATACAACCATACAAACTCATAGTGTCAATCACAGGAACTTGTAGAAATTTATTTTTTTCCTTGAATCTCCACCTATGCTCCTTGCATGGTTCTCTCCTTTCACCTGTCTATAGGATTTGGAAAATAAAATTGTGAGTTGAAACTCAATAAGTAAGCTATAAGGTTTTCAGATAATTCATTTTCAAGGCAAATTATATAAATGCATTTCTCTCTATTCGATTAAAGACACTTAGCAACTGATCAACTACCAATGGAGTAGAAACCTTTTCATAAATTATTTATGGAAGGTCACATTATACCCTCTCGAGAATATATCTTAAAACATGTTTTTCATACCTATTCAGAGTATATTATAAACAATGAGATGAATCATTAAAATCATGACATTCCTTTGGTCCACTTACGCCTTTGAGGTGGACCTCATGCTTTTGCATAAATGCTTTCTTTCATAAACATGACTTGACATCCTAGCATAATTTTTTATTTATAAATCATGAATTCATCATTTAACATAAGTACTTGAAAAGCAGTAAACAATTTATTTATTTCAATAAAAATAACATTTCAATACTCATTTAGAAAACGAATGACCATCCTTAAACAACTTATAAAGAATTGAAATCATTCATTTGCTAACTCATATAAATAGTTAGAACATCATTGGTAAGCATTTTATCACATTTGATAAAACAAAACATTTTAGAAAACTGTTTGCTTACCTTTCTTGCTTAGCTTTTGGCCTCGTTAATCTCTTTGTCTTTGCCTATACATACACATAGTATTGCATTCATATTAAGCTATTTGCTTGCATACACTTAATTTTCCAATCCCATAATCTATATCAAACATAATCAACTTGGATTTTCAAGTCGATCATACATACATGACAGGTACTTGTGCATCATAACATTCATTTTCGTATTGTGTTTTAATATCATATTTAGGGTAAACACATAGCATTTATTTATATCTTAACATATGAGGATTTATATCTCCCATTAACCATTTTTTATGCATTTTCTATTTTTCTATGTCAATGCTTATTCTAAGGATATAAGTGACGTTTCAAGCTCCATAAATAAATCTTAAATATTGAGATAATTAATTCTCATTCATACAACAATATCTTCATGCATTTTATCACGTATTCATGCAAATTTTGCATTTTAGCTAGTTCACATCAGCTGCATATCATTGCCATCAAACTCTATTAGCACGTGGAATGACTTGGCTTAGAAGTTCCTTAAGAAATACTTTTCGCTTGCCAAGTTAGCCAAACTCATAATGGATATAGTTTCATTTAAGAAACACGTAGAAGAGACTCTATCGGAGGCGTGAGATCGATTCAAAGACTTGCTTTGGAAATGCCCATATAATGGAATTCAGTCATGGGTGCAAATCTAAATATTTTATAATGGTCTCCAGGATTCCACACGTCATATGGTGGATTCATCATCGAATGATTCTTTGTAAGGAAGAGCTATAGAGAATCGTATGCCTTGCTAGAGAATGTGGCAGCTAATACTTATTAATTGCCATCTGACAGAAGCCAAATTGGGGGTCTACTCCAATTAGATGCGGTCTCATCTATAAAGGCTCACATCGACGCTTTATCAAGGCAAATACAAAATTTATCTAGGCAGGCCTGCCAATGTCAATGCAGTAGGGGCTTCTACAACACAGTCATCTGCAGAATATTGTATGTGGTGTGGAGAATTCGGCCACCCCAGTGATCAATGTGCCTCCAATCTTGAGTTCATTAATTACGTGGGCAACTTTCGGAGAAATTCAGCAAATCCATATGCAAACAACTACAATCAGGGTTGGATGAATCATCCTAATTTCTCATGGAATAACCAGGCGAGGCCGATCAGCCACCAGGATTTTCACAGTAGCCATCTCAGCAACAGTCAGTCAGACTAGTTCAAATCAACCCACCTCTTCGAGAAGAAAGAATTCTGATCTAGAAAATCTATTCATGCAATTCATGCAATTCATGCAATCCCAAATCACGACAAATAGAAACTTGGAAGCGCAAATCGGCCAACTTGCTTTAGCTCTAAACAATCGACCTTAAGGTGCACTACCAAGTGATACTGAATAGAATCCAAAAGGAAAAGGCAAGAAGCAAGTGCAAGAAGTTATATTGCGTAATGGTAAGCAAATACCAGATGTCATCCAACTAGAAGTTGAAACTAAAGCCACTAGTCCTCCTATTCATCAGTCACAGGAGGGAGAGGAACCAAACATAAACTAAAAGTAGTCAGATGATGAAACAACCACAAATCAAAGTCCTCATCCGTTTCCTCAAAGATTTGCAAGGAACAAGAAGGAGGGCCAGTTCAAGAAATTCTTGGAGGTATTAAAACAACTTCATATTAACGTACCTCTTGTCGAAGCATTGGAGCAGATGTCGAGTTACACAAATTCATAGAAGACGTTCTTCAAAGAAAAGGGGGTTGATAGAATTTTAAATGGCGGCATTAACAAATGAGACGAGTGCCATGGTGCAGAGGAAGCTATCGCCCAAGCTCAAGGATCTGAGGAGCTTTACTATCCCGTGCACAATAGAAAATCAACACTTTAGGGGAGCTGTATGTGATTTGGAAGACAGTATAAATCTAATGCCCAAGTTAATATTCAGAAAGCTAGGTATTGGGGAAGCTAGACCTATGACAGTCATGTTGCAACTGGCGGATCGATCTGTGACATATCCGGAGGGAATCATTGAAGATCATCTGGTCAAAGTAGACAAGTTCATCTTCCTAGTAGATTTCATTATTCTGCATTATGAAGAAGACCGAGATGTACCAATTGTTCTAGGTCAGCCTTTTCTTATAACGACTAATGCCATGATTGATGTACAGGCTGAAGAATTAACCATGCGGGTGCAAAATGAACAAGTCACATTTAGTGTGTTCAAGGGTATATAGTGCTTCTAAAGGAATGTTCATGATTGATATGGTCAATTCAGCGGTTCAAGAATCTTTTTCAACTGATAGTGAGGAAGGCTTAAAGGAAACTGCATTAAATGAGGGTTGCAAAATCACTACAAGTATCAAGGAAGATATATTTGCTTATACAGAAGAACAATTTGCATCTCATAGCATGCTTGAACATTTGGCCGAGCCGATGGAAAGCCAGGAAGAAGAAGAAGAAATTGATAAAGAAATAGAAGTTGATATAGAGGAAAAAGTTGAAAATGATCATATTAACATGCCTCTGTTTTGTCTTCATGAGTTTCTGGTGCAGCATGATTTAATGGATCAATAAATAACTTGGGAGTGCAGCATCTTGAAGCCATCGACATTTCAAGATCCTAAAAAATTATTCTGTAGTCTCTGTAAAATTCAAAAAAAGAGGCTATCTGATCCATTTGAAAAGGCTAAAAAGAGATCTGAACTTCCCTGGTGCAATCCGAATAGAAAGAAGTTTGATAAAGCAGGAATGGGTTAATCATAAACAGCGAAAACATCGGGCTAAGGACGTAAAACTTAGCGTTGAATGGGAGGCAACCCATTACTCATTTCTACTTGTTTTTGATATGTAGGATTTTTATTTAAAGTTCAAGATCATGAATGTCATGCTAGGAAGAAGTTGGGGGCCAAATTTTAGAAAGGCAGTTGAAGAATAGTGGTGCCATGATGAAGATCTTGGATTTTACGGAGCGTAAGTGGCGCCTAGGCGCCGCAACATCGGTGCCGAGTCATGGACAATGTGACCCGGACAAGTTTATAAGGCTCGGGTTAGGGTTAAAACCCTAACCCCAAGCCCCGACACCGTTTCTCTTCTCCCTTTTTCCTCTCCAAACTTAAGCAAGAAGATTTCATTCCATTCCACTCCATTAATCTCCCTTTTCATCCTCAATCTCCTCTTCACTTCTTCATCTTCTTCTTCCATACCATTTCCACCTTTTTCCTACTTCTAAATTCCACTCAAATCCGCTCAAAATCAAGCTTTTCCATACCCAATCCTAAGCCTCATTCTTACAATCCATTTCCTCTCCATTTTCCTTCATTTTTCATCCATTTTATCTCCCATTCTCCTCTCCATTTTTGGCTGACATCGGATCTTCACGTTCACTCGAGCGGCGCCTTGGAACCACGTAGGCCGCGCCACGACGCCAGTGTAAAATTGCTTCCTACCTCAACTTGTGGTAGCAAAATCAAGGGGTAACTTCTCTTGTACTTTGATTTGGCCTAATTGTCTTGCTATTGGATGCCTAATGTTGGTTGAATGCGAAGTTGGTGTTGGGATTGAGATTTGGTGATTGGAAGGAAGATTTGCAGTTTGGTTTGGAGTTTTTGGGGGTTATTGCTTGACATTGGTTGTGGATTGCCAATTTGGTAGTTTGTTTGATTACAAAGGAGATATGGTCTCTTCGTCTTCTACAAAAAGGAAGAAAATCCAAGATCCAATCGACTTTGACGCAAACCGCTTTGTGTCAACTCAAGTTTTTAAGCGGTATACAGACTCCTTGTTGAAGTGACATCTGATTCCTAAGAGGGGATAAAGATTGACTCATTCTCCGATGCGTTCATCAAATGCCCTCAATGCTCGGTTTTGGCAAAAGTTCATGGCTCAACCACAACCAGCTATTGTACCGGTCGTTAAGGAGTTCTATGCCAATGCGGTGGAGCACGATCATAGCGAAGTCAAAGTCCGTAGCAAGATAGTCTCATTCCACCCCAAAGCGATCAATGCTTTCTACGAGATGCCTAATTTTGATCGCTTGGATCAATACGAGGCATTTTGGAGGGAGAGGACAGGGATATCAATGTCATAACGAGTTTCTAATGTGAACGGCTACCTATGTGGAAGTCGACGGGAGGGACTAATGTCTTTCAAGCACAAGGATATGCAATATGATGGGAAGATGTTCTTCTACTTTATATCGGTCAGACTTATGTCGTCGACCCACGTGAGCGAGGTGACTATGGATAAAGTGCTTCTTTTGCACGCTATCTACTCCAGGTTGACTGTAAATGTGGGGAGGTTGCTATACCACCAAATATGGGCCAATGCAAAGGCACCTCGGGGCATTTACTAGTTCCCCTCACTTATTATGGAGCTGTGCAAACGAGCGGGAGTCTAATGGGAGGCAATAGAAGAAGTGCTGAACTGCCATGCTATTGTCGATAATTTATCATTCTGCACACCACCCAGAGTCCAAACCGCCACCACTCGTCCCACGGCACAACCACCTGCGGGTTCCTCATCTCAACCACCATCAACCAGTGAGAGGCTAATTAACATCAAAAACTTAATGGCAGCCCAAGTCTAGTTTCTGCGATAGTCTAATTGGGTGATGGAGGCACATTTTCACCGACTGATGGAGGAGCGACACATTGACACGACGACCTTACCTCCATTCCTATCGACACCTCCTAAGTTCTGGGCCTACTTCGGTTAGTCCTCACAGTAGTCGGGTGAAGTGAGCGAGCACGACGATGATTCGACCTAATTTGACACCTAGGGGAGTTGTAGTTCTTTCCATTTTGTTGTCTATTTTGTTTTTTCTTTATTAGTTTATAATCATGTAAGTTTCCTTTAGTCTCATGCATTGAGGACAATGCATCCCTCAAGTTTGGGGGGTGTACATTTCTCGATTATAAGTTTGTGTTCATGTTTCATGTTTTGACTAGATTGCATATTATGTCAACCTCTGCTGATGAAAATTATCCTTATTTCAATCCATTTTAATGAAAATGTGCAAGGTTGAGAAAAGTTTTTAACTTGAAATTGATTTAATAAAACATTGGCAATTCACGCGTGTAAAAGAAAGTTGCAAGTGACATGTGAATGAATCAAGAGAATTTCATAGTACATTATTCTAATTCAAGTCCATGTTAATCTTTTCAACTTAAATGGTAAGAACTGAGTTAAACGAATGTTAACCACGTGCTTTACAAGAATTAATGGTCTCAGAAATGGTAATATTTCACAAATTTTTCTAATAAGATCTAAAATATGTTAACTTGCATGTTCAGTACTCCTACCAAATTATCAGAATAATAAAAGGGGGTGATTGACCTATGCTGAGTAACCAGGACTTGACATCAACAAATGTCAAGGTTCGTGTGAAAAGACAAGGGAAAGTCATAGTAATAACGCTTTAAAAAGAAAAGTCTCCCCAAATACCCTGAAATTTGTTGAGGAGAGCAAAAAAAAAGAAAAAAAAGATCTCCAGATATCCTAGAATATGGTGAGGAGAGTCTTGCGATAAGTTTGGAAGGGAAAAAATGTGCAGTTAGGCAAAATGGGATCCAGTGAATTATTATTATGTTTTTTGACCAGAAAATTATGGTTAATCCTTAGTTAACCTATTTTGTATTGATTTTCTAACCATTTTCTTTTGATCAATAGGAAGATTAGCATGATTAAATTATTACTTTGCCCTAAAATACCGTCATTTACATGTAACTTGATTCGAAAATGAAAAATGAAAATACATGTCCTATTTTGAGAAATGGATGATTTTTTATGAAATATTTCAAGTTAAGATTATTCTTGATCTTGTTAAATAGAGAGATGTGATTATTAGAAGTATAGTCAGAATCAGGTTGAGTTAACAGAGTTCAAATTCATTCATTCATTCATTATGTTTGTATGTGTTGCTCGAGGACTAGCAATATTTAAGTTTGGGGTGTGATAACTCGCGAAAATGCGAGTTATTATGACCTATTTCAGACTAGTTTTGCATATTAGTCCAAGAGAATGTGGTTAGTTTACATCCATTTAACTTAGTTTTTACTCACATTACATGTTAAGAGCATCGCGTAGTTTTTATGCATTTTTAGCATAAAATAGGCATTTCTAGTTCATTTATTCAATTTTAGTCAATTTTCCAGGAAGGACGGACAATTATAGGTGTGCGAGTGAGTCGAATGAAGAACCAGGCCAAGTGAAGAAGCTGGCTGGCTGGCACCCAGGCACCACCCTACATGCCTTAGCTAGACGTTCCAACACCTCACACGGTAAAAAGCTTCTAGTGAGTTGGCGCCCAAGCGCCACTTCACTAGCATGCAGAGGCATCCTAAAAGTTTCTAAGTTACACAGCATTCAGGGAATTGGTGCCTAGGCACCTGCTAGGGGCGCCTAGGTGCTACGGCGAATTTGTACACGTGCATTTTTGCACTGTGCCGTATGGATTAAATAAATAAAAGAGACAGCTAGGGAGAGAGAGAGCCGACAGAGCAACCGCACAAAGAAGGAAAAGGACTTCGTTTTTAGCGCATCTGAAGAAGAGATCCGATCTCGTTGGTGGAAGCTCACGATATTCAGTTTTTTTCTTATTCTCTTTCCTTTTCTCTGTTTTCTTGGAATACTTTCATTATGGATGTAATGAATGTTGACACTATGTCTTTCAGCTACACTTCCGTAGATGGGAAGTTGGGATGAATTGATATCTAACTATATTATTTTTTTCTTTACAATTCAGAAATGAATATTTGATTTCGATATGATTGTGCTTTTATAGATTTACCTTTGCATATGTTACCTAATGCTTTTTACAAGATTAGCTACATTGTAAGATGATTTAATTGCAGGATTTATCCTTGGAAAAGGAAAATTCCTGCCAGATTCATGTGTGGGGCACAGGTTTCTTCTTTTATTAAACCCTATGTAGTCATGAATAGGTCATGAATTTATCAATTCTATTTCATTTAATTGCACAGGAACATAGCTATTTAATAATTTTTAATTAGCTTTATATGTATTGGAAGATATAATAAAGATCATTGAACTTAGACTAGTAAATTCCTGCATAATATAAGGAAAAGGAACCAATTCGATATATTTTAGAGTCAAAGATTCCCAACTACCCCAACTGTCATTCTCATTTGATAATTTCCTTTTAGTATTCCAGCTATTCTGTTAAACTCTTCTCTATTTGTTTTATGTAATTGGTATTGCTAACCGTACGTTCAAAATTTCTTTTTTGTTGGTCCCGAGTTTATGGCAAAACCTAAGAGGGGAGAGGTGAATTGGGTATTTTAAAATTCTTTACTTAAAGAGAAACTTTTTTCCTTTTTGATTTGATCCCCTTGATGAAACGTGCTATGAAATAGAATGAGAGAATGCAAATAAAATATAAAATGCAAACAATCAAACCAAATAAGAGACAATAATATATAGTGGTTTGGGCAACCTTCCCTACTCTACTCTTCCAAGCACACAACCTTGTGTCTTGGGTTTCACTATTATATATTCAATACGATCTAGAGCTCCCGCTCTCTTCTAGATTCTAGCTCTAGAGGCATATATAATAGTCACTTGTTGGTGAGACCAACTCTAATCAACCAAGTCTAATTTGTTGGTGAGACAAACTCAAACTAATCGAGCAAAACCCGTTAGTGAGACAAACTCAAACAAACCCTCTATTTTGCTTCTTCTTAAATTCGGTCTCCAACATCGATCTAAGGACACAACACAAAAGAAAATAGACAAAAGAGAATTTACACTTTACAACGTGTAATCAATCAACTTCAGAAGCTCCTTGTCATGTGAAAAAGATGATCTTGTAATTACACTTGAAGTAGTAGCACTTGAAGCTTCAATAGTTTTTCAAATGATTTCAACATTTTTGAATAATGGAAGGTGTAAGCTCATTTCTTTTTTCTTTCATTTTTCTCTGCTTGTTGACGCTCATACTTTAATGATATTTATAGAAGAAAAAGATTTAGCTGTTGGAGTGGAAATTGATGTGTCTTTCAAAGAAATCCAAGTTCCATCATATGCATACAGAAAGTGAAGTCATACCCAGAGTCGACTTTACCTGCGACTTGGGTCAGGTCCAAGACCAAGTCAACTTGAAGTAGAACTTGAAGCCTTGCTGGAAATCGAAGTTGCTACCAAAGTCGACTCCAGTCTGCGACTTGGGTGAAGTCGCATCCGAAGTTGACTCCACATGCGACTTGGCTTGCAACGGTTGAAAAAATTCAAATATTGGCGTATTAAATACGTGTCACCTACCTCCAAACATTTAAATTTTCTCCACCTTCATAAAAGAGCACTCAAGAGGACATACTAAATGTTAGAGAAAGCATTCATTGTGATCAACTTTCATCCTCTCCAAGTATTGAGTGATCTACATCACTTTCAAGTGAAGAATTTTGCTCCAACTTGCTTAAAGCTACATCGCTGATCAAATCATTCTCTCAACAAGTTCTTCAACAAGCTGAAATCTGCCTACACAACTTGTAAAGTGCAATTACTTTTATTTGATTCATTATTTATATTTAATACTTGGTTTGACATTGGTGATTGGAACCAAGTGAAAGCAAAGTAACGGTGTAACTTGAGTGTGACTCATCACTTACTTGTGCTGTGTTTGTGCAAGCCCTCAAGAGCTGAAATCTAAAAGAGAGCTGCTACTCTAGTTGTATTTGATAATATATTAGTGGAACTTAAGTCACAACGGGTGTGAGCTTGGAAGAGTGGAGTAGGGAAGGTCGTCTGAACCACTATAAAACTGTGTCTACTACTGTGGCTTGCTTATTTATTTTTATTACTTTATTTCTCTCCATATTCTCTACTTGTTTCATTAAAGGGATTAGACTACAAGAAAAAAGTTTCCGTTGAAGTGAAAATTTTAAAATACTCAATTCACCCCTCTCTTGGGTAATAGCCATAAACTCGAGACCAACATAGTAATTAAATATTGATAATACAATTCTGTCAAACAATAAGCCTTTCTTTGGACCGACTATTGTTCACATGGAATGCCTAATAATTATCATATATTTATCACCGCATGTGTCTATGTAATCCAGCCAAATATTAACCATCATTTGGGCTGATCAATATCCGCATTAATTAGATATCTACAACATTTTGGTGTAGATATCTATGGACATGGAATGCCTAATAATTATCATATATTTATCACCGCATGTGTCTATGTAATCCGGCCAAATATTAACCATCCTTTGGGCTGATCAATATCCGTATTAATTAGATATCTACAACATTTTGGTGTAGTAATCAAATATTAACAATAAAATTCTGTCAAATAACAAGCCTTTGTTTTGGACCAACTTATTATTAACGTGAAGTACCAAAAATTGTTACATATTTATTATCACAACTATGTATGCAATTGGGTCAAATATTAATCTTCCTTTGGGCCGATTAATATTTGCATGAATTACATACACACCATTATCTTAATATCTTAAAAATAAATTAACCTACACAAGAGAGGTTACTTTGGTAGCACGTTGTTGCAATCAATTTATTTTAAAACATTAGACATCCATAAAAATACTTATTCCATTATTTGAATTTAATAAAAAGTCCAAAATATTGAACTTATTTTTGAATTTCAAACATAGAACTTTTCCATGATAATGGGTCAATTTTGAATTTAAACATCCAAAATCCAAAATTGAATTTTGCACAACAACAGGTTAATATGAATTTTAATAGAAAGCAACAACTCATAGAAGCATAAAAATTATTCACAAATTGCTTTTTAAATTCCTATAAATTAACCATGCGCATATCGTTCAAAAATTGCATGCATATATATATAATTCACAAAAATTAATTTTTCTAGACCTATTTAGCTTAATTATACCCTTCTATTTGATCCAAAATGTCCAAAAATATGGAAACTACTATTAGATCGTTCAAATTGGATACCGAGATCATAAAATATGTTAAATTCAATTTGGACGATTATTAGCGTGCCACATGTCCATATGGGTTGGGTCTGGATGCTGGATACAGGGCTATTAGGCTCTGCCTGGACTTGTAAAACTGGAAGGGCAGGAACCTTAGGAGCAGGCTTGGGCAGCTAGGCTAGTTTGGCCCTGAAAGTGAGTCCAGATATGGAGTAGGCCCAAGCCCATACGTAAAGGAAAGGAAATGTGTGGGTCCTTATGAATCTGGGCCAGGATGGGCTCAATGTTATGGGCTTACGCCTGAGCCCAAGATTAGTAGAAAAGAGAGTAGACTGAAGCCCAGGCCCACACGAAAAAGGCTTGTTTGCAATTTGACCTATGTGTAAAACATTTCTAGATTGCGGTTTTTGTGCAAAATTTTGTGTCTAAGGGTCTTATGCAAATAGTTCTGCATCTTCTTCCCCATTTCAGCAAACCCTAATCGCCACAACCCAACTGCTGCCCACAGCCACCGCCCAAGTGCCGCTATCCAATGACCTTGACGCCTGCGATTGTGCCGCCACTGCTAGCAACAGCATCACTGCGAAGCCCGACTGTCGCCGCCTGGATCTAAAAAATTAAATGAACTTGTAGTCACTTCTGAAAGTAAAATTGAAGAATCATCAAAAAGTGAGAGTGAATTTGAAATAAATGAAATCTATAATAAAAGCTCAGACGAACATCAATGCCAATGCTCTTATAGCCCAAGAGATTATCATACCTCCTCAGACTCAGGATATTACTCTTTAAACATGATGAACAATTCTAATCAGATGCTATTAGATCTCATAAACCAAGTTGAGGACCCTAATCAAAAGATAGAATTGTTAAATAAATATTTAAAAACGACAAACATTTCAGAATCCTTAACTATCCCAGAAACATCATCAATGATGAATATATAAAAAATCAAAGAAAATATACAAAAAAATTCCAAAACCACAAACAACATATGAGCTATCTCAAGAAATTAAAGAAATGAAAAAAGAAATTTCAGAGTTAAAAAATAGAATTCAAATATTAGAATTGAAAGAATTATCCATAAATATGGAACAAGATGAAAAAGATGAAGATGATTTTGAAATACATCTCCAGCAGCTAATGAAAAATAAAGATTCAAAATTATCAAAACGAAAGAATATTAAAGAAGGAAACTCTATATCAGCTATATGTAATGAAGCTCAAAGGATTATCTCACAAAAATGGTATATAAAAATCACATTAAAAATTAAAGATTTTCCTGAAGATTTTCTATAAGTTTGATTGCCCAGGTAGATTCAAGTGCAGACCTCATAAATATTTTGAAACAACAAATTCGTCAATAGGTACAACAGATGGAACTGATATGATTGTTAAATATAAATTATCCTCTACACATATTTGTAACAAGAAACTATGTCTTCAAACATCCTTTATATTGATAAAAAATATGCAACAAAAAATTATATTGGGAATTCTCTTCCTTCAAATGATAAAACCATTCTCTTTGATAGACGAAGAGATTCAAACTAATAAAACCTTGTTTGCTTTTATAAAACCTCCAGAAGCATCGCTTCTTGCAGAACTAAAAGAAACCCTAACCTATAAGAACAACTTTTTACGTTATCTCCAGGATAAAAGCTTTATAAAATACATTGAAAAAGAAATCGATGGTCCATTGAAAAAACACAGAAGATTTTAAAGAAAATTTGGCCAAAGAAGTATGTTTTGATCTCCCTAACGCCTTTTGGGATAGAAAGAAATACATTGTTAAATTACCATATATTGAAGAATTTAATGAAGAAAAGATCCCAACAAAAGCAAGGCTAATTCAAATGAATCAAGAATTATTGAAATATTGTAAAGAAGAAATAAAATCTTTGTTAGATAAAAAATTAATTTGTCCAAGCAAATCTTCATGGAGTCGCTCAGCATTTTATGTTAACAATGCCGCTAAAATTGAAAGAGGAACTCCAAGACTAGTTATAAATTATAAACCATTAAAAAAAGTCTCAAAATGGATCAAGTACCCTCTCCCAAATAAAAAAGACCTGTTAAATAGAATTATAAAAGCTAAATTATTTTCAAAGTTCGATTTAAAATCAAGATATTGGCAAATTCGGATTGCGGAAGAAGATAAATATAAAACAACATTCAATGTCCTATTTGGACAATATGAATGGAATGTTATGCCGTTTGATTTGAAAAATGCCCTATCTGAATTTCAGAATATAATAAATGATCTTTTCTATAATTATAGTGATTTTATAATTGTTTATATTGATGATGTCCTGGTTTTCTCAGACTCTATCCAACAACACTAGCATCATCTTAAAACATTCAAAAATATAATTCATTACAATGGTTTGGTTTTGTCTGAAAGAAAAATGAAATTGTTTCAATTGGAAGTTACTTTTTTAGGTTTACACATTCAGAATAGAACCATCCGACTTATAAATTGAGCCATAGTTTTTGCTGATAAATTTTTAAATGTTATAACAGATAAAAAATAACTCCAATGATTCCTTGGTTGTTTGAATTATGTTTCTGAGTTCTGTGAGAAATTAGCTTTTGATAGAACTATTCTTCTTAAAAGACTTAGAAAAAATCCGTCACCATGGACTGAGGAACACACTAAAGCTGTTAGAAATATAAAACAAAAGGTTAAATATCTCCCTTACCTCCATCTAGCAGACCCAAACTTATTTAAAATCGTTGAGACAGATGCTTTAGATGATGGTTATGGTAGAATATTAAAATAAAGGATTACTGAAAACAAAGAACAACTAATTCGTTTCACTTCTGGGATTTGGAGCGAAACTCGTAAAAAATATCTAACTATAAAAAAGAAAATGCTAGCTATAGTCTTATGTGTTACTAAATTTCAAGGAGATTTGTTTAATAAAAAATTTCTGCTAAGAGTTGATTGTAAAGCTGCTAAACATATTTTAGAAAAAGATGTTAAAAATGAAGTATCAAAGCATATTTTTGTTAGGTGGCAAGCCCATTAGCACAATTTAATTTTTATATAGAACATATTAAAGGAAAAAATAATTCTCTGCCTAACTTTTAGTCTCGAGAATTTTTGCAAGGAAAATCTTAATAGCTTCCTCAAGCTCTGCCCCTGCCCAGGCATCAGGAAAATCTCCAATGCATCCTGATATAAATTCACCTACTATAATTTCAAAAAATTATAATTTTGAATTGTATAATGACCAAGTCTTCCTATATTTATAAGAAGCAGACTATAAGTTGTGTAAAAAGAATCTCCCTGGAGTTTCTTTTTTCTATTCAAGTGATAAAGAAAATAAAACTATAAGAGAAACTGCTAACATGCTATATCAATTCTATCTCTCAAAGTTCGAGTGGTTTATCCCTCATGCTGCGGGAAAAAATATGGAATTTTATGAAAAAATACTTTTAGTCACTAGTTCTATAACAGTTGATCATGTTAAAACCAAAGAGAGCAATAATATTCAATATTCTAAAATGTTCATTCAAAGAATTATAGCCATTGAAGAATGGCCAGCAGATAGTCCCGACTCCTGTATTAATTTTCCTCCCATCCATTCTGAATCCTATTGCTATACCAAATATAATTATTGGGATTATCAAGAGGTCTGAAAAAGGTTTTCCTAAGACAAAATCTCATCTTTCCCACTCTTGGTGGATCCGTTTCAACCTGATAAAACCTTCCCAAAAAATCCCTGTCTGGTTTTACGAAAAATTTTGGGATCATTAGGGTTTCCATAAATCCATCCTTTCTGAATAGCTTCTCCCACACTTATCCTTCGACCCTGATGATAGCTATAAACTTAATGATTTTATAATCAGAGAGTCTATTCCTTATGAGATGGGACTTCTCTTTCTATATAGACTCGGAAACAACCAGTTATATAGCCTACACTTCTTACTTGAAGTGGTGGCCCAAATTCAATATAGATTATTTGCTATATTCTAAAAGCCATAAGAAGAAAAGAGCTGAGAAAAAAACTTCTCAGTTGGCCAATCACCTTTCTGCCTCTCCTCCTTTCACTTCTTTACAAGATCTTGAAGAAGTAGAAGAGGCAAGGAGTGCTTTAAAAAATGCCCTTGATTTAGTCAGAAGAATTTTTCCCCATCTTTCGGGAAAAGAGCAAAAGAAAAAGGCATTCGAATTTTTATATGATAGCCAATCGAAAGATGAAGAAGAAAGCTCGGAAGACGTGGAGGTGTCCACTCCGTCTCTCTCTCTGCCAAGTTGAGAAGTCGACAAAGCTATAAAAGTAGATGCTATAATTGAAGTGCCAGCTCAAAAGAAAAGGATTCGCTATAATCCTATCCAGCTATGAAGAAGGAATCCTATAAAGAAAAGCTATAAAGATAAAGTTTTGGCGCCCCTTCCTGTCGTCTGCTTTTGGCGCATGCCTATCCGGATTCACTTTTTGGATTTCAAGCCTTGTAAAATCCATGACTTCAAGCATGTTTGAGTCTGCAAGTTACTTTTCTTTGTCTATAAATAGGTCAGTCCTCAATCTGTAGAAGTATCGAAGAAGTATCAAAGAAATTACTTCTCTTGCTAGAATATTAAAGAGTGTAGTGTGCCTAAGGTTCATTTGAGTTGCGAAAAGCTCTCTGACAACCTCTCTCTCTGTAAGAATTTCTTGTTCAAAAATATATTCTCTGTTTATATTTAAATATGCTTTCTTGTTTGAATTATGATTTGGCTAGATCATTATAGACGACAATTGCGTGTGTTAAGAAAACAAG
>JAXCLR010010480.1:0-10178 GCA_035584095.1 Annona squamosa | reverse complement strand
AGGCTGCTAGTAAACCTATTGTCCATGGAGGTGTTCGAACAAGCAATATCCTTCTAGATTACAAGTGGGTTTCCAAGTTAGTAGATTTCAGACGTTTTTCAAGAGTCCCCAATCAAGATTCAAGAGACCTTGCTTTGGATGCGGAGTCAGAGAAGTCAGATGTGTACTTATTTGGGGTGGTTCTATTGGAAGTTCTTTGTGCATGCCCCGCACTAGACTTTCCATTGCCAGAAAATCAGACCAGCTTGTCTAAATGGGTCCTGCATTGCCACAACAACGAAACGCTGGAACAGATTATCGATCCCCATCTAAAAGGGAAGATCAAGCGAGAGTGCTTTAGGAAGTTTGCGGAGACTGCTATGCAGTGCTTGGCTGATCGCAAAGTTGATCGGCCTGCAATGGGGGATGTGTTGTCCAACCTTGAATTGGCACTCCATTTGCAAGAGCGCTCAGATACTGAGGATGATTAATGATACAAGTTTATTGTATGTCTATGAATTATTGCAATTCTTAGGTATGAGCATTTCACTAGTTTTCCTGTACGTCTGTTTGTTCATGTGTATATTTTTATTGCAATGGAATCTGATCTCTTATGTTCCTACGCATCTGGAAATCGTGCAAAGAAAAAGCTAAAAGCACATTCAGCTGATGGGACACATCCACAAACCTGTTAAATGTAATACTTAAAAATCTAGTTAGTGGGGTGTATTGTCCTAGTTTTTAGTTAGTGGGATGTGTAATGGGTAATGGCTAGTGGGTAGTGGTGTAGTGGAGCCTTTTTAGGTGCTAGTGGATTAGTGGTGTAGTGGAGCCTTTTTAGGTGCTAGTGGGTTAGTGGTTTGCCTTATTTGCTTTGTATAAATAGAGCTAAACAGTTCCTTTAAACTACACACTTAATGCATTTTGTATTTGTTATGAGCAGCAGGTCTACTTGCATTTTATAATATTTCTTAGTTTTTGGAATGTGTATGTAATGAATTGCAGGGCAATTTCTGAAGTGAATTGCTAGAAGATAGTTTGTGAAGATAACAAACCAAAGGCTGATGGGAAACTCGAGGAGGGAACAATGCTGGATACGAAGTCAAACAGATGGAAATCCCACTTAGGAAGAGGATCACGACCATCTTTTCTTCAAGAATTCCATCCTAGCAAAGTTACATAACTTCCCTGGAAATCGAAAGCACCACCATTGCAATTTCAAGCTCAAACAATCACGAAGATGCGTTACCGCTGCGGTTTTTGCAGTTCGCAAGTCAAGGTGTTGTATGCCTGTATGTAAATGGCAAATTGCTTGTGCAGCCCGATGTGCTTCTGGGTTATGCTTCAAGATTATTACGACCATATAAGTAGGAGTCAGGATAGTCTTGTGTGATTCTTCTGTACAATTGATCTATCCTCGTTGGAGAGATTAGAACGATGCTGGATGCTGCTTGTTTATGCTTGTTTGTGCTTGTTTATTCAATCTGGTTGCTCGGAGGTTCTTGGACTCAAAAGTACTTAAAAGTACGTTAGTTGATTTGTGGTGGTTTCTCAAGGGATTATGTTCAATTGAGTAAGAACAATTCTCTTGACTATTTTCATTTTAGTTGGAAACCTAGTCTATGTAGATGCAACATTCCTTTCCCTTTTCTTATGCCCCAGCAAACGACAATGTAATATATCTATGGTATGATGGTTTTCTTCAATGGATTTCTTCAAGCATCTGAAGCATGAAAGGAGTCTGATTGTTTTAGACTGCATTTCTAAATTTACCTTACTGATGAGATGGTAGCTTTTTCTTATGTAAGGGAGGTTTCCTTAGTGATAACGCTATGCTTTTCTATAGAAAAAGACAGGTAAATAGATTAACATAATTAACAGAAAATCTCCCCTTTATTGGATTAACTTAATATCATCTAATCAATTTTTTCCACATACAAGCAGCAAAGTAATATTAGTTAAACCCAATCTATTAATCATTGCTAGCACTACTTTAACTTGTGCAATTTAAGAAATCATATAAATTAAAATTTTCGGTGCCTGTAAAATTCGTCTCAATCACCATAAAAAAAAAATCTCCTTGTTTGCACCCCGCTTAATTCTCTTGTTAAGATGATTTCTGAGTCCTAGTAGTGATGCCAGTACATGATTTAATCATTTGAAGGAGAGAGATGTCCCCACATGCATGAATTATGACATTTTGAATGCAAAAGAATAAAAATAAGAAGAGAACTCAGAATTAAGACCGAACCAAAATAAATAAAATTAAATAAAATGCGTAGCATTTATTTCATTTCCTTGGCACTTTTACTAAAGAAATTGGCTAAAGATTTTCCTTCCTTTCATGCCGTCAAATCCAAACAAGCATCAATCACAGTATATTCATATTATTATAAAATATAAAACATCAGAAAGTCTCTGGAAGAAACTGCCATGCACACACCAGAAATCTATTGCTGCATAACCCTCTTCTAATTTCAAGGAGAAGAAATGAAATTGCATCCCTGACAAGTGCATCTCTTGGGCAAAAATGCACAGGATCCTTTGGGCCTGTTTGGAAGATTGTAAACCACATCCATACAGCAAGGTTGAGGTTGACAAGTCAAAGAGCACATAGTTGAGACTTGCCACTTGCCACTTGCCACTTGCCTGCGCAACACTTGCAAACATTGGTTCCTTTAATGGCTGTTATCTCTGACACATTCACCTGCACAAGATGGACCACCGCATGCATCAAAACCTTTAATGGCTTCATGTAACCGCTTCTATTTTGAATGTATTGATAACTATATGTTAATGATATTTTAAATAGCTTAGAGACTGAAATACTACTGTATAATTTGATATTTAACATTAATTCTATTTATTAGCTTAATTTTATATATTTGTAAATGGGAGCCGTGCATAGTGATACAGAATAAATGAAAGAGTTTGTATAATACTATAAAGGAGCATGATTATATATATTATAATGTATTTTAATCTAGAATATAACATTTATTTATTTTATTTTTATTTTTGTTTGATTTTTATTCGTAAATATGTTAATCCATATACCAAATGTTGCCATTTTTACAATACTTTCATACATTTATTTTTTATTTTTTAAAAAAAAAACACTTTTAGGGGCATTTAAGTCATTTTTACTCCTTAAAAAACTTGATTTTTAAAAATAAAAAATAAATATATAAAAGTATTATAAAATGGCAATACTTGGTATATGAATTGAATACACTTCGAAACATATATTTATGAAGAAAAAATCAAAAAATAACATTAATTATAAAAAATAAATAAAGATCGTATTTCTTGATGTATATAATTGGGCTCCTTACATAAATTATATTTTTTGGTAAGCATGTTAAATAATGTAAATTGTGTGACACATATAAAAAATAATATAAATTGTACTAATATAATAGGTGAAGTAGATTTTCAATCAAAATATTAAAAATAAAAGAAATTACATAAAAAATTTCATATAAACGAAACCCTTATATATATAATACTTTTGATTCTTTCTGTTCATACTCAACTTCCTGAATATCAGTTGTGAGGCTAGTTTTGTGAGGGTTTGAAACTTAGTGTTTATTTTGCGAAATGCTAAAACATAGTGGTAAAAGTAAAAACATAAATATGTACCCGCGAGATTGGATTTTCCGAGAAATCCTTCTCAATCCGGCGCATGTTTTCAAATGTACCAAGTGTTTGTTTACGTTAAAAAGATTTTAAACTAAGGGTATGTTTGGCAAATAGTAAAAAATGTAAGCTATAATTTTTTAATTTAAAACTTTTCACTTTCTTTAATTATCCTATTTTATAATTATTTCTTCATATCTTCTTATATAACTAAGAGTGAAAATTGGGTGGGTAAGGGTATGTCCAACCTTGACCCTACATTTAAAAGTCCTGTTTGACCCTACTTTCTATACTAGGTCGGGACAAAATGGGTTCGACCATCACCTTTCTTTAAGAGATTTCGGGACAAACTTTAGGTCAGGTCAAGTAAAAAAGCATGTCAAAGTTTAAAATTTTTATACATATCAATACAAACTAATATTTATGATAAAAAGGTTAAATGATTCAATATTTTATTATTTAATAAGTAAAACACAATTGTTATAATAAAACATTAGTAAAATGTTTTAAATAACTTCATTTACAACTTAACCTTGGTAAATAAATATATATAAACCTTAAAAGAGGTAAATTTTGAATTACAATTAAAACTGTTAAATTACAAAATAATAATATTCATTCTTGTAAGATATAAACAATATAGATAATATATTGTATTTGATTGATAAATATGTGAATGAGATAACTTGAACCGCATATATACAATTAAAAATAAAAAATTTGTCAATATAAATAAATTACAAAGTCAACACATATCAACATAAATAATATTTACGTTAATAAGTCATAAGGTAAAATACATTTATTCAACAAAATAACATTCACATAAGTAAGTTATATAATTTATAAAAATAATTTATACTTTGCGGGCTGAGACTGGACGATTAAATTGAAATAGGGTCCAAAATCCTGACTCATCCCATCCAATCGGGTTAAAATCTTTATCTCAACTCTCTGTAAAATTGAGCCAAAGAGGGTCACGGGTGGACTCGGTCCGGCCCTATTTTAACCTTTATACATAGCTATCTTATTTTTCAATCATTTCTATGCAATTAATCTATATATTTTAACTTTATTCTCTTTGCTCTTCATCATCACTCATAGCATGTTACATTATTTTTTTGTTTTAACAACTTATTAATTAAACATGTTTAGATTAGCAGTTGTATGAAAGTTCTTCGAAAAAAACTTTTAAAAAGGTTTCATACCCAAGTACACTTAAGTTTTAATGTACTCAGTACATTGAATCACTACTCATTTGAGAAATGATAAAACTTAATTTATAGATTAAACATACTTAAATCAGCAGTTTTATAAAAAAATTCAAAAAAAAAAAAAAAGATTTTTCACCGAAGCCATCACAATCCATAAATAATTATTCAATGTTTCCTGAAATCCGAAGTTTCGACCCCAATTCTTCCTTTGCCTACCTTCTTAGCTCCTCAGTCATTGCTCAGCCAAACCACCGAAACCACACTGCTTCTTTTCACCAGCAGCAGCTTCTAATATTTCAGGTATTTCTCGCCGCTCATTCTCTCTGTATCCTCTTTCTCTTCCCCTGTACATATACATAAACACTTCTAAGTTCGAATGGAAGATTTTTCCTGTTTTCTTGCAAATTAACTCTTTCTAAATATTTCTTACATGTTTTTCCACCCCTCGTTGATTTAATCTCTTTTAGATAACGTCTTACTGGTAGAGAAGCTGACTTTAGTCGTGCTTAATTTTTCCCTTCGGTTCTAATGATTAGATGATTTCGGAATTGAATTCCTTCTGGAGTCGAAATTTGCTGAATTTGGGTTTTCTCCTCATCTGGCGACTGGCTCTGTATCGTTCAAGAAAATAGCATAACAAAAACCAAAAATTGTATATCGTCCTTGTACGTACTTAAATTATCCGTAATTTATTTCAATACTAATCATGCATGTTAATGCACGACCGACTGGTTTTGCCCAACCTGGATTAATTTAATGGTACCTATCCGTGAATGTTTTTTCATCTCAAGGTTGATCCTGGTATCAAACCATGCACCAGAAATTCTGGACTAAGAAGGGGTCCGGAATGGGTACAAATAAAGAGATTTTTTTCGAATAAAAATTTTAGGAAATAATAATTATAAATAAGTAAGAAAGACAAGTGCAAACAACATAGGATGAAATGACTGACTTTAAGTTTTGTATAAAATGAGAAATAATTAGTGATGACAAGTGACTCATAACAACAAAATTGATAACGGATTTCAATTTCTGCATATGTTTATTACTTTTTAATTGTTAATGTGTACCATAAACATATCTACACATGGGAGTTCGGCTGCCCAGGAACTCAAGACTTGGTTGACTCGAATTTCATAGATGCATGCCTTGTTTATGCGACCCTGTCAGTTGTGTCAAAAATAAGATTGTATTGGAAAGTAGGAAAAATACTTTTAAACCTTTTTCACATCAAAATATGATGAGAACAAAAGAAGAAAAATTTAGGATGACTTTGACACGCAAAGAATTCAATAAAAATGAGTAGTTCGTTTAGAGGTGTATGTGACAGGCAAATGAGTGTGACGGGTATTGAAAAAATTATACCAAAATTGTAAAAAAGGAATGGGTTATTAAATAATAATAATAATAATAATAATAATAAATATATAAATATGAATTTTAATAAAAGATAAATAATGATAAGAAATGCAATGGTTATAAGAGTTCCGTTTCAATGCACACTGATGCATTGAAATTTCAATATATTCAGGCGTAGAACTTATTTTTAAAATTTTTTATAAAACTATTAACCTAAGTGTATTTAACTTATTTATTAAGCTCTACCATTTTTGAAGATACACATATACATTATTTTTTAAAAAAAGGGGAATTTTAGTAATTTAAAATGACTAAAACCCCCTTTTAGAAATAATATATATACACACCTTTAAAAATAATAAAATTTAGATTAAAAATGGTGAGTTGAAATTTCAATGCATCCGGATGCATTAAAACGTTACTCAGGTTAAAAAGCTTTAAAATAGCTACTGTTTTGATAACCAAATAGTTAGCATAAGGGTGTATGTAAGGTGTGTGTGGGCTAGAGGATTAGGATTCAAAGTTAAGTTAAAACATTTATCTCAATGAGGCTTGTCTAGTGCTGCACAAGTACTCATTTGGGTTTTCATGCCCGTAGGTCTAGGGTTCACGCTTGTTATAGTGGGAAAATATTTAAGGTTCGTGAACCTGCATCAAAAAAATATTTATTTTATTTATCTCTCTTAAAGTAACCCTTCAATGTCTAGTTATATAGGGTGTGTTTGATGAGTAATAAGACTTTTCATGAAAAATGTTAAGGTAAAAAATTTTGAATTGGTAAAAAATAATGTGATATGATATAAGTAACAATAAAAATAAAAAGAATAGAGTTAAAAAAGATATATTAGTTGTCTAAATAGTTATATAGAAATGATTAAAAAGTATAACAGTTGTATGAAAAAATGTAAAAAAAATTATTAAAAAATAAGATAATTATAGAAAATGTAAAGTTTCATGGTTCCTAAACACGAGATGTTCCCAAACAATGGGATGGTGGGAGAAAATTGGTACGCCTGCATACTTCTATTTTAAGCCTTAGATCACATGCCCCTTCGTCCGATCCGTACAAATATTGGTAGACTCAGATATGAATAATCAAATAAGAAAATTTACGTAATGAAACTCTGAAAGCAGACATTCTCCCAATCCGTACAAATATTCGAAATGGACAGTTAATGCAGCCATGTCCGTTAGATGGCAAACATCGTATACGTCAATAAATTTCGGATGTGGACCAAAAAACATGAAATAGGCGAGCAGAATCAGAGGCTCAAATTTGTTAGTTTGCTAGAATTCAAGCTCGTCTATTGAATCGTAGCAGTTCATGTCTCGATTGATAGTTCAATGATGTTTAAAAAAAAGCTTTGAGGATTGGTTTGATCAAGCTCTTTCATTGGGCACTCTCTAGAAGACTCGCAATTGAAAGAGGATTGTAGACTGGCGTGTTTGCTGGGTTTAGGTGGATTTTGCTTTCGGGTCTGCTAGCTGTAGGTGGATTTTGCTTAGTTAAAGTACTCGTGGGATTTTTTACGCCCATGTTGGGTTTTCTCAGTCCATGTTAAACCCAGTACCATGAACTTCGAAAAAAACTCGCCCCATGCGCACTCGTATACTTATGAATTCATTTTCAAAATTTTATGGCTATTTATTTACTCTCAAACGGTCATTTATAATTTATGATATCAAAGTTTCCAATTCACAAAGAAATTTGGGAGGATAACATAACATTTGATCATCATTATTATAAGTCATTTCTAACCTAAGTGGGATCAGCTGCATGGATATGTTGTGCTATTCTTAACAATCAAAAACTAAGTTTGTAATAATTTTTAATATTTTCGTATCTTATTTAATTAATATTAATGGTTTAGACTTAAAAATATCATTATTAAGTTCCATAACTTATTTTTATCAATAGGATGGCTCCAAAGAAAGAGATGTAACATGTGAAGGGTAATAATCTTGTCATAATGCTATCTAAAGTCAAACATGCTTTATATTATACTAGTGGGGCAACAGCTAGCCTCCTGCTTCATTATGTATTGTTAATTTGCCTCTTCTAGTTAAGTTCTTCTTTGAATTTCTTATTAAGCCCTCAATAATCTAATCAGAAGTGATGTGTATATGTAGGAGAGGAGCGGACGACACAAACTATTGGAATTTTCAAAATCTATAATAACGATTATATTATATCATAGATAAATAACAAATCACAAGCTTTGGCAATTGTTCAAAGGGTCTTGGGTTCAAATTCATCACCAATCTAGCATGAATGCAATGAATGAATTAAAAGGTATAACGCATATAATTGATGGGATGTCTTAAAATCTATAAATAAAAATGACATCCTAGTGTCTTGTTGAAGACATTTGCTTCTTCTA
Organism: Annona squamosa; assembly: GCA_035584095.1. Taxonomy (NCBI): domain Eukaryota; kingdom Viridiplantae; phylum Streptophyta; class Magnoliopsida; order Magnoliales; family Annonaceae; genus Annona; species Annona squamosa. The sequence continues at coordinate 1,606 of JAXCLR010010480.1, read as the reverse complement.
CCTTAATTCAGACATACTGTGTCCAAGTTGCTGGTTTGCAAAATTGTCATATATTTTTGAAAGTTTCTCCATCAACTAAAAAATTTTATTTTCAAGTATTTGTGTGCCTAGAAAAGGTGTTGCTACCTATTGTAGTTTAGATTTTACTTTTTGTATCCTGGGGGCAACTGCAAAATTACTGTAAGTAGCAAATAAAGTAGCGAAATTGTATTAAGGAAGTGATGTTGTAACACGCCTGAAGTGGAACTTGATTTTAATTTCATTTTTCTCACTTTTCTTAATTCTCTCATTTTTATATTTTGCCCCAACAATCTTAAGGCAATTTTCTCCCAGTCTTGTCCCTTTTCTATTACTTATAAATGACCACCCCAATCATCCGTCTTACCAACAAAACTTGATATCCTAAGATTGGACTGCTATGTTGGCACCAATTTCAAGAAATAGAAACAACAACTCCATCTGTTCTTAAGCCTAATTGAAATTGTGTATGTCCTCATAATACTAAGACCTAAAGAAAAAGAAGATAAAATGCTGTAAGATCAACGTTAACAAGAAAAGTGGGACATGGACAACTATATTTGCAAAAGGCACATCATTGAAGTGTTGTCTGACTCACTATTTGAAGTGTGTCTAGATGAAAATATGGCCAAAGAAATATGGGATTCGCATATATACAAATACAGTATTAATGATGCAAGCATCAAATGGTTTCTAATAGGTAATTTCCTTAATTATAATATGACTGACGATAAATCCATCCTTCATCAAGTTAATTAGATTGAACATATTGTCAATCAACTTAGGTCACAGGGCAGTAAAATTGATGAATCCATTCTAGTTTATGCAATTATTGAGAATTTACCACCTAGTTGGAACAACCATCGCAAAAGTCTAAAACAAATGAAAAGATCTATGAGTTTAGATGATTTTGTTCTCAATTTATGCACTTAGGAAAAATCAAGGAAACATGAAAAGAAAGAAAAGCAAGTTCTTGCTAAAGCTAATGTGGTTGAAGTTCTAAATCAGGTGACAAATGTCAATAATCGACATTCCAAAAAATTTAAATTAAATATCAAAAAGACCATTATCATGAAGAAGAAAAGACCTTGCTTTTATCACAAGAAAATGAATCATTTGAAAAACGAGTGTAGACTTCTCAAAAGGAAAAATAACGCTCAATTTGGATTATATTAGAGAAAAGATCCGGAGGTCCATGTACGTGAGGAACAGTTTGTTAATATGATTTCTAAAATTTATATATTAAGTGATGACCAAAGTTAATGGCTTGACTCTGGAGTCACTAGACATGTTTGCAAAGGCAGAAGTTTATTTAAAATCTATGAAACTAATCAAAATGAAAATAAATTATTTATGAGTAATTTTTCTACTACTAAGGCAGAAGGGTCAAAGACCGTGATCCTAAAATTAACTTTGGAATGGGCGAAAACCTCCAAGGGAGTTTCGCTATGAGCTTTTTTGGGCAAGGGACAAGGCGACTCATGACATTGTGGACAGAATTTGGAACTCCATTCCTTCAAATTTTGTGGCTGCTCCGGACATTCTTGGGTGGAAGATCAAGGAATGTAGTCAAGCTCTATCTAAATGG
>JAXCLR010010479.1:0-10186 GCA_035584095.1 Annona squamosa | reverse complement strand
GGCAGTTAAAGAGCAACATATACAAAAAATGAGCGTAGCGGAAATGAGAATGTTAAGGTGGATGAGTGGTAAAACAAAAAAAGATAAAATTATGAATGAAATAATTCGAGAAAACTTAAAAGTGACACCAATTTATGATAAAATGAGAGAAAATAGATTAAGATGGCTTGGTCATATTAAAAGGAGGCCTGAAGTAGCACCGGTTAGGAAAACAGAGTTTATCCAAATAGAAGGTGGTAGAAGAATGAAAGGAAGACCCAAAAAAAACATAAATGGAAGTAATTAAACAAGATTTAAAAATATTACATATTACTGAAAATTTATTCTTAAATCGCCAAGAATGGCGTAACAGAATACATGCAGCCGACCCCACATAGGTGGGAAATGGCTTATGATGATGATGATGATGATATTTTTTGGTCTGTTCTGCTAATGGACATAATTGGGAAACTGCTTTCTCACTTTTTCTCCATGCACTTCCCCAAAAATGATTTGACATTTCAACTTAGCCACCTTACTTTTTCCTTTTTTATCTCTATATTTTAATTATTTTTCTTAGACAATCCTATTTATTACCACTTTACCTTTATCATGTTATATCACTCTCATGTTTTTCAAAAATATTTCTTTTCATGCTTCCCCCCTACCCATATTACGAAATTGAACCTTAAACTTATTTGTTTAATTAGGAAACCAGTTTTCATTCCAATCATAAGTGTGCATGCGCCTCTTTTAATAAAATTGTACAATCAAGACAATAAAATTGTTGGGTTTAGATATCAATTTCAATGCTATTAATTCAACAAGTAAATGATCTAAAACATTCTTCGTATCTAGGTGAATGATTTTGTAAGTTATTATAACATTTCAATGTGTCTATAAATGGAATTTAGGAATTTTTCATAATTTTTACATTATTATACATATTTTAAAGGAGATACAACCCACTTGAAATTGGGATTGAAATAATTTCTCACACCATAATAAACCAAATGATGTTAAGCATTTTGACCTGTCAAATTCCATTTCATTTTCAACTTGGGGCCAAGTGGTTAGGTTTGACAGATCAAAACCATTATGTATATCGACATATTTAATCCTTTCCTATTCTACAATAGGAGCAGCCGAAAAATTTTCTGAATTTTTAAAATTTTTTTTAAATAACCATGTGGATCTTACCTAGATATTTCTCCCTGTGAAATTTGACAATTCTTTAAGGTTGTTTGATATAATATTTTGGTATCATGATAAACCAAACGATTTTAAGCAAAGTGACCTGTCAATTTCACTAGTAAGGAAGATCAGGGTGGGGCCACATATTTATAGGGAAAAGAAAAATTAAAAAAGAGGCCATTTTCATCCATGCCAATAAAAAACTAAATACTTTTGTCCATGCAAACAGTTTAAAAACTCTTACAAATGTCAATAATTTTTAACATAAATTGCATCTGTGCCAAAATCCTTTGTTGAATTCCCTAAAATGCCCTTGTATCCCATCTTCCCTAATCACACCCATTCAGTCTCCTTGCTCTCGTCAAAATTCTCCTGGCAATTAAGGCTGCCAATTCAGATAGCTCTGCTTCAGCAATGTATGAGCTGGTTTCATACGTGCTGGTGATCTGCTTGTTTCTTAAAATCCCTCTTCGCATGGCATTTGAGTTGTTCCTGCAAATGGTCACTTTCTTTGTTTCATTCTGTCTTCTGAGATGGCCTGCCATTGCTAAAACGTGGCTGAAATCACCTCAAAAATCCCAATTTCATCTGTCATTTTAGACTTGAGCTGCTTCAACTGTGCAACTGTGATTTCGAATGTGAGCACTACCAGATACGGAATTCCTAGAGGTCGAATGAGGAATAACCTATTTGGTGAGGATAAATGTCCTAAAGAAATTGTATTGAAATATGCCAACATTAAAGAAAGGAAATGAGGGAAAAAAGGTGCTATGGAAAAACAATGATCTCTATTGTAGAAAGGGAGGAGACTTGAAGCCCTAATATTTCCTTCTGTAGCTGCTTGTCTTAATCTTAGATATTACAAATTCCTGTATTTCATTATCATTCGTCTGTAAATGCTCTGATGTAGTAGAATCTCCCATTGATGAAGTTTCAATCCCTATCATGTTTTAAATTTTCTGGCAGTACTGTGTTAACACAATGATTATGGTAATGGTGATGTGGAGGATATCAGATTACCAGAATTGTGATAGTAACACTGAGTATCAAGAGATCTATAATTTATTGATGATGTTGAGGGTAATGGTCAAGGAAATTATCCTTTCTTCATCTATTCTAATGTCACATGTTTTCATTTCCTCCATTACATCTTTGTACTTTAGTTTTGCCATATTTTACAACCTCAACTTTAACATTCCTTCCTTTTTGTTCCCCCATTTTATTTTCTTTTTTGACTTTTGCCAACCTCAGATCTATTCATCCTTCTGTAGAGTGTCTCTTCTCTGTTTTCCTTCTTTACTTCTCATCATCACTATCAACTCGGCAACAAGAAAGTGGGCCCATTTAGCACCAACTAATTGAATGAAAAGTGTTGTTAGCAATATAGGAGATGATACTAGCAATACAGTGGATAAGGTTAAAATAGATAGAAGACAATGTTTGAAGATACAGGTAAGGATGGAAAAGTAGGATAATAATACATGTTGAATCAAGCCTTAGAAATTTTGTTTTCCCTAGTAAATCTTTTTAGTTCCAATAATTTGTTTGATATCTGTATGACATGCCTAATCATAATGGCTGGGGCTATTTTCTACTGCAGGGGTCTTGATAATTTTTTCTTTATCCTTTCAACCTTTTTGTATTTTTTTAAAAAATTATCTTTTTTTTTGGTAAATAGTATCTATACCGAATCTGGCTATACTTATTGCAATCATAGAAGCAAAATTTACTGTGGATGTGATGCATCTGTGATGAATCAAAAGTCCATTTTCCATTTACCAAAAGGGAAAATGTCTGGATAATGTGCTGCCCTTGTAATGGATTGCTGTTAAACTATTGCAGCATGGTTGTCCTTTACAACTACGTTTGTGAATATTGCCCAATAATTCCACGTTTCTGTCTATTATATCAGTCTAGGGGGATAAACTGAAATCTGTTCAACTACTCTCCTACCATGGAGTCACTCCCAAACTATATAGGTTTCTACCACTTGACTTTTTACTGATTGAAACAGGGTCCATCTTTCTTTTTCAGACAACTTTCATGATCAATCAAATCATCATCTTATCTGTTCATTGGCTGATTGGCATCATCATAAGATACAGCTTTATCCATTTAATGTAGCCTTTTTACTTCCCTTTTTCTTTTAGTTGCACATCTTCTTATGGCTATTTGACTGATACCTTTTCTCATATTTTCTCCAGGTACACTGAACTAAAGGTTGTTCCTGAGAGTGGGCATGTTGGATTGCATGCAGATAATATGACCATTGATCATGTATCTGTTGATGGAGAATCAGCTGAACTTGAATTTTTCCAACATTATCAAGTAGCTGAGGACAACAGGAGATGGAGTTCAGTGTCATGCACTAGTTCCGCTGATGCTGCGTGCTCAGCATATATCTCTTTTTTAGATAAGGGAATGGCTCCAAATCTATTCATTTATTGTCACAAATCAGTGAAGTTGGTAAGTGATCCACAGCAGCAAGCAAATACAGTATGTTTGTTTAGTGGTAGTCAAGATGATGCTTGCAGGAAGGATGGACACACAATTCTTGAGGTAATAGCGAAATCTCAGATCAACTATTTTCTTTTCCTTTCACGTTGTAGAGCAAAGCTGTAGTAGAATCACTTTGGATGCATAGTTGAAAAGGATGTTCATGTTCAACATGCCAACATTTTTCTTGAGGGCAAATTTTACATGTACCCACGAAGCTTAACCTTAATTTCACTTATAACCCTTATTTTCAAAAATTTCAAATATACTCACGTATTTTGTTTAGAATTCCACTTATATTTATGCTGTTAGGGATCCGTTAAAGGGACCTTTAGCACTCCTATAAAATGATGTATATGCTCAAGCCTTGATACAACTTTGGTTTGCTCAAAACCAAAAGCTTACATTTAAATAATATATGATTTTATATTTGTAGAAGTGTTAAAAATTCATTTGAATGTAAATTTTTAGCTATAAATTCATTTAGGGTCAGGCATTGTCATCATTTTATAGGGATGCTAACAACTTCTTTAACGGATCCCTAATGGCATGAGTATAAGTGAAATTTTAAGCAAAATATGTAGGTACAGTTAGAATTTTTAAAAATTCATGGGTATAAGTGAAATTAGGGGTAAAATTTGTGAATATATGTTCATTTTTCCTTTTTTAATGCATAAATTCTATCATTCTATCATTTAAAAGGATCTACACTGCCAGACACATGTTTGTATATTTTTAGAAGGTGTGACCCATATATAACTCTGGCTTATATGGTTTTTGTATCTAAAAAAAAAAAAGTATTGTTAAATATAATGGACAAATTGGATTTGAAAAAATGACTAAGATAGGGCCCAAACTAGACTGCCCTACCGAAGTGAATTGATAGGATGGGATGTATTGAAAGTTATTCTTATATATATATTAGCTCATGAGTCAACATTGCCCACTCATTGAGGGGTCACACATGAAAAAAAAAGGCGATTGGAGACTCTTTCCATCCACGAAGCTGGTTTTTGCCTTATTGCCGTTAAGGTATGGCATGATACTCAGCGTAAGGCATAGGTTGACCCATAGTGTAGAGATGTATTGCTAATATTGCCTCAAGCATTTGGTTTTTGGCATTACTCCACCCTTTTTATAATGCCTGTTTGTTACCTTGCTTCCAGTAACCTGACTATTCTCCTCATAATTATATTTATTTTCAATAGTTATACCTTTTTCCCATCTAAAAAGGCTGGTATTGCCAAAGAGAGATCAGAACGAGTGATAGGAAAATGTTGAATTATTCAATAAGATGGGCCAAGGTAAAAATTGGGCCAAGGTAAAAATAATATACAAAATACATATTTTAAACAAAAAACCCCAACAGTTTTGTGTGTGTGTGTGTGTGTGTTTTTTTTTTTTTTTAATTACCAATCAGGGCCTCCCCTTACCACTCGCATGGGGGTGGTCTACGGGGTTCATAACCATTCCACTGACTGCAGGACGCTTGCCTAGCCAACACATAGATCTAGGCTTCTGGCCCTGTCAAACTCTTTTATTTTGCCTCAACATTGCCCAAGAAAAATTCAGTTGCCTAAACGATTATTTGAAATAGAGACTTTTAGAAATTGCAAGATACTTAAAAACTTGTAAATTGAATTTAAAGGTTATTTTAATGTTTGTAGAAAAACTTTAAGTGCAAATCAATTAAAGGTAATTCTCACTTTTTTCATGACATCACCTCAATTTATGTTGATACCATTTTATTTTCCATCTTATACTCTTCAATTCTTTCTAATATCTCTAACTAAGTAATATTAGGAAAATGAAACAATTCCTCAATAACACTTTGGTTTATGACTCAACGTAAAAAAAAAAAAACAAAAATGTTGGAAATAAAGCAAGGAATCAACCTGTTTTTGGACTAGTGCTGCACATTGTGATGGCCCTACCTGAAGAATTGTGAAGATAATATGCATGCATGGTTCTAAAAATTGACTGGTATGGATATTGGCTGATACAGCGGCATATTTCAACCATGTCAGTCAATGCTATTTTTGGCCGCAAGAACAAAATGATTGCTAGCTCTTTTTTCATCCCAAACACTCTGTTTTATTCTTTAAATACCCTCTCATGTCCTCTACTCATGATATTTTATATATCTTTAAGAAATTTTAAATTTATGGTGTGTTTGTTTACACAAAATACTTTTCAAACTAAAACTTTTTAATTTAAAATTTTTCTAACTTGACGACTATCTTTTTTCTAATCATTTTACCATATATTTTTTCTATACGACTACCATACTTTTCAATTTTTTTTTTACAAATTTTCATGCAACTATCCTATTTTTCGATTATTACCCCTATTATGTCACATCATTTTCTCTCATTTTAAAAATTTTTACACCAAAAGCTTTTCTCTCAGAAATTTTGTCACTTTCTAAACACAATCTTAAACATAAGAATTGGTAGAACTAAAATAGTTCTATGGTACGTATTACAATAATTTAAAGGCATAAAAGTGTTGATTTTGTGTACTAGCTTGAAAACTTGAATATATTTCTTGATGTTTTTATACTTGGGAACTTGTTGATGCATGATGTCGATTGTTTTAGTTGTATCTTTTCTTTTCTCTAAATATTTTTTTTTCTTAAGGGTGTTTGGCAATCATAAAAGTTGTCACTCTAAAATTTTTCAATTTCCACAATTACCCTATTTTTGATCTTTTTTCACATCTTCCTATATAACTACATTATCCATTTGAATTTATTCTCTTACTCATCATTATCCTTATTATATCAAATCATTTACTCAAACTTCAAAAACTTATACCATAAAGGGCGTGTTTGGGAAGTGATAAAACTTTTAAATGAAATATTTTTTGGAATAGTATAATATGATGTAATATGGTAGGGATAATCATGAGGAGTAAAGAGAATAAAATTAAAATAAATGGGTCAGTTGTATGGGTAGTTTGTATAGACGTGATTGAAAAGTAAGGTAGTTGTATAGGAATATGTGAAGAAATGACTAAAATATAGGTTAATTTTGGAGATTGAAAAGTTTTATGTTTATCAAAATGCATTCAAGATTCCGATTCCTACTCCCCCCCTCCCCCCCAAAAGTTTTATCCATTACCAAACACATAGCCTAAGTTTGAAGTTTGAATATACTTGTCGTCTATTTGCTCGATGTACCATCCTTTATATGGGCGAAATGTGTAATATCAACTTGCATTTCAATATTTGTATGGTGTTGGTTTTGGAGGGGGCTGATACATTCTGGACACTGATATTCAGAAGCATGCGTGCACGTCCTGTTTTGAGATGTTCCATTTGTCTTCTTTAATGGGCATTTGGGATGATGTTCCTTTCTTTTGGGATTTGTCCTCTAAAGTCTTCATTTGAATTTAACCATGCGTATTGGATGCAGAATGTGAAAATGATTCGCATTGACTATTGGATAGATAAACCAGAAACAGGCATTCATTTCGGGGACAAGGTGCTACACACAAATAACCAGATAAGGCATGTGTGCTGCTGGTTCCCTTGTATTGATAGTAGTGTACAATGCTGCTGGTAAGATTTGAGTTTCTTTCTGCATATTATGCTATTGTTTCAAACTTCTGCTTTGTAAGCTATTGTAACATTTGACCTTTTGATCGTTGCCCCACTCCGGCTATGATTTGGAATTTTCAGTTGATTCTGATCTTGTAGCTGTCAGCAACGAAACCTTGCTGTATCAGGTGAGACTTCTTTTGGTTGACAAAATATCATGTGCCATTTTATTTACGGTGAATCCTAAGTTTATCCTCCTTCCTTTTATTTTTTTTGTGTTTTATGTCTAGCAAATGGGGTTAAGCCATCCTCTCTTTTGTTGGTCATGTCGCCACTTGTCCAGTGTGATTCCTTCTCTTGTATGTTAGTCAATCTCAAGAGAGATAAGATTGAGAAACTTCATAAGCCGTCATGAAGTAAGAAGGCTTGGGTTTCAAGTTGTAGCTTGAGAATTAAGATTTCAATGGAAAGTAGTAGTAATACTAATAATAACAATGATGATGACAATGACGATGGTGATGATACTTACTGGAAAATCTTATGGCACTTACAACTCCTGGGTGAAGGAAGAAGAACTTAATACTTATTGGATGCTACTTTGTAATTCACTTGTATTGCCCAAAGGAGGACAAGAAGATGAAATCACTCATATGATGCAATATGACTTGGATTTGTTAAATCAAGGAACAATTAGATGGAGTTATTTTGATGCTTATTGGTCGTACTGTTGAACTTGTCTTTTAACACCCAAAGGAACTCTAAGAAGAGGTCTTAGATTTGTGCTGTCTTGAGCCAATCTGAAAACTAACTGAGAGTTCAATACCCATGTCAGACATTGTTTCATACATAGCTATAACATGTAAGGTCATTACACTATTATTGTGTCATAAATTGTAAAGTTTGAAAGCACATGAAAATCAGAAATACATGCAAAATTGAAGTGATGATTTGTGGAAAAAAGGCTTCACAAAGCGCATCAAATATGTGAAAAGACTGCTTCCACAAAATAGCAAGATGTGGTGTACTTGTGTCATTTCATACCCTATCATCCGTATGACTTTTACAAATCTTGATAAACTCTATGATTTTACTTTCAAACCTATCTGTTCTCGTTATAACTCCATATTTACCCAAAATGTTCTTTTTACTTTATTTTCTTAATTTACCTTATAAACAGTTTTAGAATGCTCTAGTTGTATGTACCTATGATCCTGTTTCTTCTTTTCTTTACTACGATCTATCTCCATTTGCCCCTTTCTCCCTACCTTTTTGGCAAGTGCTCTGTGGCTCCTTGTGTACGTTATGCAGCACTGGGATTTAGTATTTACTAATTTTATATCTATCATAGATTTAAATTGAAGAACTTCATAAGTGGAGGTAAATCAGGAGCATATTTGTCACACAAAAACTGATATAAAAAATAAATATGTAAAAATATTATAAAATAACAAAACTTAGGACATGAATTAAATACTTAAAAAAGCATGTTTATGGAGAGAAAATTAAAAAAAAGTAAAAATAAAATGAAAAAATTGAATATCGTACAAAAAGCGAATATACAATATATTGTATAGTATCATGACTATATATGTATATATGTACGGGGACACTTTTATGAAACTCTTCTATGAAACCCCCTCTAATTTTAAAATCTTGATGATTGATAGAAAATTCACTTTATCCATTGTATTTAGCATCATTTATAGTATCTTAGAAACCTTTTTATTTTTTTTATTTCACTATATATGGGTCCCATTTATAAATGTGTAAAATCTACGTAATGAAATGGTTCAATATTAAAATATTAACTTTAAAGTAGTTTTTTAAATATTTAAACTATCTAAAATATCAATAATATGCAGATAAATGATCCTATTAGGTATTGTTACATTCTAATACATGTGTAAATGAATCTAAGCTTTTTTAATAATTTATACATGAATTCACTTATTTTCGAGCAAATGTGGCCTATCCACATATTGGATTGGGATGAAACTTAGTTTTCTAGCTAAACAAATTGTGTAAAATACAATGAATGGATTGGATTTTCCATCAAGGATCAACATTTCAAAAATGAAAAGGATTTCATGAAATCCACATATTGAATTGGGATGAAACTTGGTCTTCTAGCTAAACAAATGGCGTAAAACATAATGAATGAATTGGATTTTCCATCAAGGATCAAAATCTTAAATTTTGAAGGGGTTACATGGGTTCGCTTCTATGTTTCCTGATTTCTTAGAAGCAGAGTCTATATAATATGTGTATGAAAAATGCTAAAATATTAATTTTTAAGTAGTATTTTCGACATCTAAACCATCAAAAATATCATTTCTATGTGAATAAATGTTTCGATAAAATATTATTACATTCTAATATAGGTGTAAATAGATCTAAACGTTTTTCATAATTTACATATGAATATATATTTTTGAACAAAATGTAGTTCATTATCATACTCGATTTGGATGAAATTTAGTCTCATAGATAATCAAATGATGTTAAATATAATGAATTGATTAGATTTTCCAGTAAGGATCAAAATCTTAAATTTTGAAGGGGTTATGTGGGTCTGCTTCTATAACTACATTTGTTCAAAAGCATATATATTCATGTGTAAAATACAAAAAACGCTTAGATCTATTTACACATGTATTAGAATATAATAATACTTTATAAAATCATTTATTCATATGGAAATGATATTTTAGACGATTTAAATATCGAAAATACTACTTTAAAATTGATATTTTAGCATTTTTTATAATTTACACATGAATATATATATATACATGTTCTAACAAATGCAGCCTATAAACATACTTGATTGGGATGAAACTTGATCTTCTAGATAAACGAATGACGTTAAATACAATAATAAATTAAATTTTCTATCGAGGATCAAAATCTTAGATTTTGAAGGGGTTATATGGGTCCACTTCTTTGTAACTTGGTTATATAGAAGTGGAGCCCTAT
>JAXCLR010010478.1:0-10188 GCA_035584095.1 Annona squamosa | reverse complement strand
TGAATAATATATGTGAAATTGATGTCAAGGATATGTTCATATATGATGACATGATGTTATGTGATGAGATATTACGAATATCATGTGTAAAATTGATGACGAGTGTTTGTTATATGATGAAATAAAATGAATGAAGGAAAAAAAAAATTGGACGAGATCCAAATAAAAATCCCGCTGTGTAATTGGGGCAACAATCCTGAGTCACGTTTACCAATCGACAAAGATCCGGGAGTAAGACTTCTAGGCACCCTAGGTCGGGGCGCCACGTAATTTCTACCCAAATTTCTTTTGGATGTTAAATAGGGTAAAAACATGCTTATATAATTTCTAAGCATGAGAGAATAAGTATAGATATAATGCCTAATTAGAATTATGTCGAAACATCAAAAATTTAGAGCGAAGATGGAGCATTCAGGCAGATAACATATGATATGTATAAATAATGCTCTAAAAATAACAAATGATGATTTGAGATGTATGAATATGATAAATATGATGTTGGAACGATAATATATTAATTTCATAATTTTTGAAATTAAGGATTATGCTTAAGTGAATTTATGTTGATTTTTAGTATATGGAGAAAGTGATTTTTTTAGCCAAGTAAATGATGATAAATTCAAAATGCATGAAATTTTTCATAATATACTAAACATAAGCTATGTCATGGTATTTTTTATTTTTGAAAAAATATCAAACTTTCGAACCCATGAACATTAACCACGTTTATATGAATAGTAACCTCGGATGATCAGTAACTGCTACAGTGATTTGCTACAGTACCAAGAACAGTAAAAACATGATTTTGGAAAAAAATGAGATTTATTTTTATATTTTATGAGGATACATGGAAGAAATTTTTAAAAAATTTACGGATAAAAATCCATATAAGGAGCTAATGACCAAGTATATTTATGTGATTAACCTCTATAAAAATGAGATAATGGATGATTATAAAGCATGCATGGGAAGTAAACTAAGACATAGAATGATATAGATAAAATATCATTTTTTCATGTATAGGAAAAGAAAAGGAAATGGAGGAAGACACGGATTGAGAAGGTAAGCAAGCTATATGCTTTCTAAGATATTTGTAAATGATTATAAATTGTCTTCTCACGTGTTTTATGAATTTTATTTAAGGATAACCATTCTTATAATGCTTTACATGAAATGATTACTAACTACTTGTTACATTACTTTTTAAATGATTTATCAAGTTTTATGGAGCATATCATACCTGCATATGTATGTATGAATATAGTGCACAAGGAAGAGGCTTTGATAAAGGTAGTAAATGGATCAGTGGGTCCCCCTTCACTATTGCCAAGTCGCAAGGGTTGTGTGCCGACGACGTTCTCCCAGAGGTTGAAGGCACCAGGAAAGTTATAAATGAATGAATGCATTGCATTCTCATGAAATGCATGAAAAGGTTTCTGTCCCATAGGTAATTGATCACTTGGTAAGTTCTCCTACCAAATGGGGAGAAATGCATTTGAATAAAAGAAAAATGTTTACTTGCCAAAGAAAAAGTCTTGCTTACTGAGTATTATTACTCATATATGTTTTCAAAATGACAACCAGGCTATGGAGCTAACTCTTAAAGGATGCAAGGTAAAAATGACCTGCAAATTTAATTGCAGTTCTCTGTATGCGTCTAAGGGGATGAATGTGTGAAGTTAGTATTTAAGACATATTTTATGAATAATACAATTATGAATGTAATTATGTGAATATTTAAATATTTTAATGAAAGTAGATGATTTTATGATGATACATATATGTCTATTATAAATGATGAAGAGTATATAATTATATGATTTTTTTATACTTAAGTGATGGATGAAAAGAAAAAAAATTGGATGAGATCCAATTAAGAATCTGCCATGTAATCAGGGCAACAATCCTAAGTCACATTTACCAATCAACAAGATCCCGGAGTAAGGACAAATGTGACGCCTTGGTTTGGGGTGTTACACGATGCGAGCGATATGCAATGGGAGTGGTACTGGGCCAATGAAAGACCAAGGTTTTTCACTCCATCTATTAAGCTAGCAAAACCTTGAACAAGACACAAATGAATTATAATATGACAGAAAAGGAACTGCAGTGGTGGTATGTGGCATCCCAAACCCGAGCATCACATCTTGAGCCTTACCTTGAGATCGTATTGATTGGTAAATGTGATTAGGATTGTTGCCCTGTCACACAGCGGGTTTTATCAGATATTTATCCCATTAATTATATTCACATAGAAGTTCACATAGAAGTTCACTTCCCCATATTTCCAACTCATGCATAACTAAGTCATTTCAATCCATTCCATACATATACACAACATGATGTTCAAGCAACATTTCAGCATTTGCCTAAATCAGATGTCATTGCATGTATAAATTATAGTCATCAATATAAAACATCCAAATAGTTTACACCTATTCAACATAGGTTTTCCTCATAATATATGAATTCTAAAGTTTTTCCATGGCATCCTCAAGCTTGCACTTGCTCCTCCACCATAGCTTGTCATTTACCTGTCTTTGGGTTTGGAAAACAAAATTGTGAGTCGAAACTCAATAAGCAAGTTATTTGCATTTTACAGGCAAATCATTTCAGGCAACATTTTACATTTAAAATCATCTTAAAAAGCAACTTATACCTTATCAAAAGGTATATCTTGAAAATATAAATATTGTACCATCATGAGTACGATATGCATAATGTCGAAAAAAAAATATGAACATATCCATCATATCTCCCTTAGGATGGAAGCTAACCAGGAGACCATCCATCCACGTCATATCTCATTTTAGAGAGGGCGTCGCTGGCCTTGGGCCTATTTTAAGCGACTTGGCCATATTGAGGGGGGACTATCGGTCCACTTATACCCTTTAAGTGGACCTAGTACCTTGTGCATATGAACTTTTCATAAATTCATCTTTATCATGCTAGCATGAGTTTTCAGTAATAAACTTAGAATCGCAACATTTTTCATAGTATTTATTAAAAAAATTTCATAAAGTCACATTTAAGTATAAAAATCACTTCAACACAATTTAACTAAGGAATGGTCATCCTTAAATACTTCTAAAATATTTTCAAAGCAATTTAGAAAAGCAAAAATTATTTAGAAAATTTGCTTGTTTACCTGTGTTTCTTAGCTTTCTAACTCCACTTTTTTTTGCCTTTGCCTACATGAGAATAATATATTTTTTTTATATATTTCTTTTCCTTATATCTCATTTAGTTTTCTAACCCATTTTATCACATATATCATTTATTTAACTTCTCAAGTCATTATGCATACACTTAACTTATACGGGCATATTTTTACACATTTCATCGGCTAACATATAACATATATAACTTCATAAATAGGGTAACCATTCAATCACATAAAATTCATCCACTAATTATCATACATAGTTTTATTAACCTTCATTTACCAAATTTCACTCCTTTTTACAAAGTACATACATCAGTGCCAATTTTAAGCATATGTCGTTGCCTTAGCTTCATCAATCAATTCCAAAATTTTGTAATTAACATCATGAAATTATAAACAGATATATAATCATGAAATTCAATATATTTTGATGCATTTTTGCTCAAAACTATATTTCACAAGTTATTTAGCATCCTTGTATGTCTATCACTTCACATATGCCCATTTGGCAACACTTACATGACATATTTCATAAAATTTTCTAAGTCAGAAAATTAATCCATATTTCAGTGTGTTAATTACCCCTAATTACCACTAAATTTAGGGTATTTTTATGAAATTTAATTTCATTAACCATAAGTTCTCAAATTAGCAACTTTAGAACCTATTTTTCACATGTTTAACATGTCTTTTGACACATAACCTTAAGCAGTTTAATAAATCCGAATTTTCAGTAAATATTTTCATTTTTCCTAATATAAATTTAGGGAATTAATACATATTTAACATTCATAAATTAAAACCTCTCAAAACAGCAAGTTGCTTACTCATTCCGGATCCCATTTTCACTCAATTTATACATCGTTTCATAAATCCATAAAAATCAGATTTTGAGCTTATTTTCCTAAATCCTTTTGGGCATCAATAATATATTAAACCTAGGGTATTTTACCCTAAATAGCAATCACAAATCATGCAAACCCATTTCCATAGCATTTTTAACCTAAAAACGAAGAATTCGGGTCATAAACATCGCTTTGCATTCCATATTTCTAAAATTCATGATTTAAGCTCAAATCAACATACATTTTGTGTTAATACATGATTCACAACCTAAAAATATCATCCATATAAAACAGCAACTTGACATGAGAATTCAAGATTTAACTCAACTCGTAAATCATTCAAATCATCACTTTCATCATCTAAAACATAGAAATTCATACATGTAACCTAATACCCATTCAATATTCAATCAAAAGCATGTAAAATCCTCATTTTAAAGACTCTTTAAGCATACATTTCATATTTAATTTTTAGAATTTAAAACTCAAGTTAAACAACTCAAAACTACACATACACTTACTTGGTTAGTGCTAACACCAACTCTAATCTCTTGGAGATGATTTCCTCCACAAATTTCCTTTTTTTTTCCTTGCTTTTCCTCTGCCTTTGCTAGTAAAGAGAGGACGTGAGCTGCTGGCCTTGAGGAGATGGTTTTCAGCACTTAGCAATTCTCCCATATCTCAACTCAAATGGACATGCATGGCCTTTATAGGACTGGATCCAATCCAGCTGTGGACCCCACAATTTGCTGCATTTTCTACATAATTAAATGCTTCCTTATCTCCCTCATGTGCTGGTTGATTTCCATCCTAGCAAAATTACATTTACTATTTTTCAAAATAAAAAAAAACTGCTTTACATCATGGCCATCCAAGCTGTCTAGCCCATCACGTCCCTTGTTGCCCATTTTTCTAGAAATGTTTTCATTTTTTAATAATTCCCATTTAAGGGTAAATCATATACTTAATTAACCTTTAATTCGTATATTAATTTGGTGTTAAAAATTTACCAAAATTTGCAGAAATCACACTTACCATTGCATGTCAATTGCCCATCATGTTGTCCACATTTTCTCTCTCCCATTTAGCAGTATTTTATAATTTTTCTTGTAGAGAATTTGCATGATTGAATGCATATCTTTGTGTCCCTACATGTCAGCAATATGTGGCATATTTTAAAAAATAATAAAATTAAAATAAATAGCAATGTAGCCCATGGACGTACCTTCTTGCCACCTTACCTATGTTCATGTTGCTCCCTTTGTAGCTTCATCATAATAGACCTTCATTGCTGGAATTCTATTTATATTTTAGCATTTCATAATAATACATAAAATAGCCTAGAAATATGCTGCATTTGACACTTCGATTTCCATTAAATACATGTAATTATTCATTGTACTCTAGCCTTAAATGAAGGGTACTTTTGAGGTGCATTAGTCAACCATGCTCACATTTTCAATGCAGGTATTTTTCCAATATTTTATGCTTAACCTAAGCCATCCAAAATGTTTATCTCATAATTTCATTCAACCATTTCAAATTTCATCTCAATCCGATTTTCCTAAATCCCGTTATAGCCATTTAAAGTTAACATTTGAAATTGAAACGTGATCAATAAATCATTATAATCATTTCTTCAAGAATTTTTTATAACCCAATAATTCCATATTATCAATTCCAACATCATCAACCACCATTTCAAATTTCACTTGAATTCTCCTTACAAGCATTGAGTTATGAATTTTCTAGTATTTTTCTATTAAACTTGTCAATTATCACACCAATGCTCATAATTCATATTAAATGAATTAAAATGATTTTTCGTGATGTATTTTCACATTTAAATTGACAATAATTTATTCCAATCCTATTATCTCATATTAGCTTAAAATGATCAATCACCTCATTATTGCTAATCCTTATCCTTAATTGCAAAAATTAGCAAAATCACATAAATCATTCATAAATTCAATAATTCATATATAAATGTCATATACATAATCAAGGTATATATATGAATTCTATATGGGTTGGGTTTCACATGGTATTTGCATTCACCAAATTCAGAGCCTGTCTAGTGGGCACCAAAGTGATCGTTTACACAGACCATTTAGCCATCAAATATTTGATTGAGAAAAAGGATGCAAAACCACACTTGATTTGGTGGGTCCTACTGCTACAGGAGTTTGACCTCGAAATCAAAGACTAGAAGGGAGCTGAAAATCAAGTCGCTAACCATTTATCTAGCCTCAAAGGATCCTAGCTAGCCGAAGATACGGAGCAAATTCAGAAAGTATTCCCGGATGAGCAGTTATTCTATATCTCTTTAGGTAGTCCACCATGGTATGCAAACTTCGTCAATTACATTGTCAGCGGACTGTTGCCTCCAGAGTTGAATTCACACCAAAGGAAGAAGTTTCTCCATGACGTTAAATTCTATTTCTGGGATGACCCATATGTGTTCAAACAATGCCCATACCACTTATATTGGAGATATATTCTAGAGTGTGAACAGAAATCAATACTGCAGAGCTGCCATTCATCTTTTGTATGGAGGCCACTTTTAAGAAGACAAGACTATATCCAAAATATATCAATTGGGATTCTACTGGCCATCTCTATTTAAAGATGCCCATTTGTATGTCAAAAGGTGCAATCAATGCCAACAGACAGGTAATATTTCCAAAAGACACGAAATGCCTCTCACTAATGTCATTGAGGTAGAAATATTTGATGTTTGGGGTATCAACTTCATGGGCCCATTCATCCTTTTCTTTGGAAACCAATACATTATGGTTGTTGTTGATTATGTTTCCAAAAGGGTAAAAGCGATTTCCACTCAAGCTGGCGACACCAAAGCAGTTCTCAAATTCATCAAGAAGAACATCTTTGCCCGTTTCGGCCGCCTTGGGTGATCATTAGTGATGGAGGATCTCATTTCTGTAATCGGTAGTTCATGGAAATTTTGCACAAATACAGTGTACACCATAGGGTGACGACAGCTTATCATCCATAAGGTCAAGTTGGCCAGCAGGGAATTAAAGCAAATCTTGGAGAAAGCAATCAGGTCATCTCGCAAAGACTGGGCTATCAAGCTAGATGACGCACTATGGCGTATCAAACTGCCTATAAAACTCAGTTTGGAATGTCTCCTTACTAACTAGTTTATGGAAAAGTCTGTCATCTGCCATTGGAGTTGGAGCACAATGCGTATTAGGCGATTAAAAAGATTCTATAAAGAAAAGGTGAAAATGGCATGATAAAAAGATTATACCACAGAGATTCGAACCAGGTCAAGGAGTTTTGCTTTTCAATTCAAGATTAAAACTGTTTCCAAGGAAATTCAAATCCAGATGGTTGGGTCCATTCGTGGTGATAAAGGCGACTGAGCATGGAGTAGTAGAGATATTCAATGAAGTGTCTGGAAATAGTTTTATCGTGAATGGGCAACATCTTAAGCATTATATGGGAGATGATTTTCAATGTTGTAAGGAGGTGGTGGAACTGAAAAAAATTAAATGGCGAAAATGTCAGGCTGAGGATGTTAAACTTAGCGTTGGATGAAAGTTTTGTCTTTGTCTTTGTTTTTGTTTCTATTTTTAGAAAAAAGATTTGGAGCTCAGTTTCCAAGAGATTGAGGTCCGAGCCTACTTCGGACATCCATCTCTGCCCCAGCCCAACGACAGCGAGGATGAGGACACCATCGAATTCGATTCTTAAGGGAGTCCTGGTCCTTTTATTTTATTTTATTTATTTTTACTTTTCATTGTATTCTCTTTATTAGGTCATTCTAGGTCATCATGCATTAAGGACAATGCATCTCTCAAGTTTGGAGGGTGTAATTCTCAACCATAGGTTAGTTTGTCATGCTTTATTTTAGGTTGCATGTTGTGTCAATTCCAGCTAATGAAAGTCATCTTTGTTTGATCCATCTTATTAAAAATGTGCAAGGTTGTGATTATGACTTGAAATTGAATTCATGAAGGGCAATTCGAATTAAGAACCAAGTATGAAAGCAAGTTGCAATTGACATGTAAAAGAACTAAAAGGATTTCATAATACATTGTTCTAATTCAGTTATATGTCAATCTTCTAGCCTGAGATGATGAGAATTGAATTAAATAAATGCTAACCAAGTACTTTAATGTCGAAAATGGTTTTATGTCACATAAATCACACAGGCATGTTCAGTACCCCTGACAAAATAAGAAAAATAAAAAGGGGGTGATTGACCTAAGTTGAGTAACCGGGACTTGGCATTAACAAATGGCAAGGTTCACGTAAAAAAAGCAAAGGACAATCACAGTAATAATGCTTTAAAATCAAAATTCTTCCCAGATACCTTGAAGTATGGTGAGGGGAGCCAAAAAAAATTGATCTCCAGATATCCTGAAATATATTGAGGAGAATTTTAGCAATAAATTTGGGGAGAAAAAAAAAGTGCAGTTGGTAGAAATTAAATCCAGTGGCTTATTACTATTTTTTGTAACCAGTTAATTCAGCTTAAACCTTGGTTTGCCTGTTTCCATTAATTTTCTAACCAGTTTTCTGATCTAATAGAAGATTAACATGTTGAATTATGACATGTACTAAGGAATTTTGGCACCCACATGTTACTTGGTTTGAGAATGAAATGGCATGCCTTGTTTTGTGTAATGGATGATTTTTCAAGTTAGATTACTCTTAACCTTGTTGAATCAATAAATAGATTGATCAAAGCATCATGGGAAGCAAACAGAGTTGACAGTGTTTGCATTCATTCATTTATTCATTTATTTATTGTGTTTGCATGTGTTGCTTGAGGACTAGCAACATTTAAGTTTGAGGGTATGATAATTCGTAAAAATACGAGTTATGATGGCCCATTTCATACTTTATTTGTGTGTTAGTTCGAGAGATTAGGCTTAGTTTCAATCCATTTAGCTTAATTTTCACTCACTTTGCATTTTAGGAGTATTATTTAGTTTTTATCCATTTTAATATAATTAAGCATTTTTAGTCCATCTACTTAGTTTTTTCATTTTTTGCAGGAAGGACGGGCCATATGAAGGCACGCAGGCAAGTGGAATGCAGATCGAGAACAAGTCACGAGGCAGGTGGATGACACCCAAGCGCCACCCTATGCGCCCTTGCCAGGACCTCCAAGACTCTAGCACATTCAGCAAGCAAATTTCTTTCAGAGAGTTGACACCTACGCACCAGCCAGGGGCTCCCAGGCGCCACTTCATCAACTTACAGTCAAATTCAGAAGGGTTTTGAGGTTAGGAAATATAACAGCTTCTAGGGAGTTGGCGCCTAAGTGCTAAGGAATGAACTCTTAGGATTTGTAGAAAAGTTTCAAGTTGCCTAGCACACAGAGAGTTGGCACTTAGGAGCCAACTAGAAGCGCCTAGGCGCCAATATGCATTTGTACATGCAGATTTCAATATGTGTGTTGCGCCTAGGAGAGAGCCAAGAATGGATTACACAACTAGAGAAAGATGGAAACGTGATCAAAATGCGGATTTAAGAGGATTCAATTCCGTTGGTGGAAGCAGCCGAAAAATTAGTTTTCTCTTATTCTTTCTACTTTTCTTTCTCTATTTTTATAGATACTTTCAATATGGATGTAATGGATGTTATGATCATGTCTTTGAACTAAACCTCTATTAGATGGATAGTTATGTTGAATTGAACTCTAAACTATATTGTCTTGGTTCTTTGAAATTTAGGAATGACTATTTGTTTTTATATATGATTGTGTATGACTTACCTTTACATGTGTGGTTTTAATGCTTTTCACAAGATTAGCTACCTTGTAAGATGATTTAATTGTTTAATTTATCCTTGGAAGAGGAAAATCTCTGCTAGATTCATGTGCAGGGCATAGGTTTCCTCTTTGTTAATGGGAGTTGTTTAACAGATAGAAATATACCACTGTAGTCACGAAATAGGTTATGAATTTATCAATTTTACTTTATTTAATGATATGGGAACATAGCAATTAAATATAGTATAATTAGCTTTATATAGTGTTGGAAGACATATATAGAGATTATTAAACTTGGGCTAGTAAATCCATACACAATCCAATTAAAAAGAACCAATGTGATATAAAAATATTCAGAGGGCTCTTCCGACTAGACAAAAATCTGTCATTGTCGGCAAAGTTGTTTCTTTTTTTCCAAATCCAAA
>JAXCLR010010477.1:0-10193 GCA_035584095.1 Annona squamosa | reverse complement strand
GTTTAGTGGTAATCAACCATACATGTTTGGTAATAAGTTTCAGACAAAAAATTTTCACCTTTTATAACTATCCTATTTTTTAATAGTTTAATCACACATTTTTTTATACAAATACCTTACTTTTCAATCATTTCTATACAATTAACCTATCAATTTTTCGTTATTATATTAAATTATTTTTTCTCACTTCAAAAACTTTTACCCCAAAAAAATTTCATCCAAAAATAATAAACAAAATTTCATGCGTATCAAATTAATAAAGTTAAACTCAAAAATAAAATTGCTTGATTTATACATTGGTTTTAAAATTTTTAATTCCACGTCCAAACCATTTTTAAAATCAACAATATGTAAATGATAATGTTATAAAATATTATAACATTCTAATACACATAATGGCTTATTAAGTAGGTATGTCAAACACAAGATTTTGATTGAAATAAGTTTCCATTTCTTGATAAAAGACTTATTAAGTAGGTATGTCCGACACAACATTTTGATTAAAATAAGTTTTCATATATTGATAAAATAAATCGTTCTAGTAAAGTAGGGCCCAGGGCCTTAGGTGTGAGAACACATTGAAATGTTTAGTAGTTTCCTATTTTCCTAATATCATAACATTACTTGTGTGCATACTCTATTAAAGAATATCAACATCATAGGGTTGGCCAACCCTAAACCTATGTTTTATAAACCATGTTTGACCTTCTTTTTATACCAAGTGGGGATTACGTTGTTCCATTTTTTTAATAGGTCTCAAGACAAAATTGGGGTTGGTTTTGGGCCGGTGTTAGGACAACGTGGCGGGTTGAAAATGTAGGTCAAGATGTTATGACTTTAAGAATTTGTACATTTATTAATATAGAATCATATATATGTTAAATTTAATAGTTAAAAGTTTCAACATTTTATGATTCGGCAAAAGTAAAACTTAATTACTGTAAGAAAGTGTTAGTAGAACATACCTTTTTGATGATTCCATTGCAACTTAACTTTACAAAATACCAAACTTGCATGCACCTTCAGCAAAAATAATATAGATGTAAAATTTTAAATTATAATTAAAATTGTTATAATACAAAATAATAATATTCATTATCTTAAAGGAGGAAACTTCATTGATAATGTTTTATAGTTTGTTGAGAAATATTCCAAAAGATGTTGACGAACATCTATGCAATCAAGAAAGAAAGATTATGTGCCATAAACAAGTCATGAAGCTCAATACACATCCACATAGTTATATTTACATCCAAAAGTCATATAGTTAAACATACATAATCATCCACATACATCATATTCACATCCACATAAATCATATTCCCCAATGTGAAACAGCGAGATTAGGAAAATGTGCCAAAAGAGTAGAAAAGTAGGGCACGTGGGAGAGATAAGAGAGATTCAAGGTAGTTGCCAATGTATGAGGGGAATAAGCTAACATAAGCGTTGAGGAATGGAAGTTGTAGAGAAGGGAAAAGGGGGAATGTTGCTGCTGCGCTTGATTACCACACTTCCTGTTCACATAGGCAATCGAGAGGGGAGACCAAAAGAGGCAAAAGGTGAATCTGCAAGACGCTGCTGCCGGCACTATTGTTCTTGATGTGTATCTATCTCAGCGGCATAAAGAAATCGGTGACAGTGAGTTGGTAGTAGCGGATGCAGCGTGTGATATTGAAAGGGGAGACTTAAAGAGGCAAAAGAAAATCTGGAAGATGTTGCTGTCGACATTATCATTCCCAATGTTTAGCTGCCTTGGTGGCTTGGAGAAATAGGTGACAGTGCGGAAGCAAGCAGCGGCTCTAGCGTGGATGTTGAGCAAAAGGAGAAATCCAAAGGAGAGATTAGGAGAGGCAGCAGACATTAGGGTTAGGTTCATATTTAAAATTTATATTTGATATCTTAAAAGTTATTCAAGTATACGCAGATTGGATCGGATCGGGACATTAGGATCTTACCCCGATTGAATTTTTTCAAAACTGCTAACTCGCCCCGACTCGATGGACTCAATACCTTGTCCCGACCCTGCATAAAAACAAAGCGAGTCATGGATTAACTCATCCCAATTTTCACCCATATACTTATAGGGTTGTTATCCTGCGCACCCAAGTGCAAATGCCTATTTTTAATTTTTAAAAATAATTATTAATCTAAATGTATTTAACATATAAATTAATTTTTATTATTTTTAGAGATTTATAAATATTTTGAATTTTTTAAAATCACTGACATTTTTGGTAGCTCTAGCAAAAAATTCGTGCGTGGAGAAAGGTAGAGAGCTTTCTTGGATTTAGGGGTTTTCTTCTTTGTCTTACTATTCCTCTAAAGCTGTTTTTGATGGGTTAAACTATAGATAAATTCTAGCCCGAACCAAATGACACTATACAAAGAAATTATTTGGTTAAAATGTTTTATTTTCGACATTATGCTCATTAAAATATTTTATTTTTGACATTATAACTAAATGAATTTGGATCAATATTTTAAAGGGTTGATATTAAACAAATTGTATAGAAAATGACATGGGAGATTGTCATTTCTCTTATCCCACATGGAAAGTTAGAAAAAAAATTTCTATGTTTTGCTTTTATGTTTTGTTTGTCCCACATTAGAAAAGGTAGTAGAAAGTTCTCCCTAGGCTTCGTTATAAATAAGACGCTCCTAAGAGCTTGTAAGATAAGAATTTGTGAATTAAACTTTATTTTCAAGTTTTGCTTATTAAGCATGATGCTTGTGTTTCTCTTGTGAGGATTAAAAATCTTTCGCTTAGCTGCCCAAGGTGGTTTTATTAGCTACACCACCATAGTGAGGTTTTCAACATGGTGACAATTGGCATCCCCGACAATGTCTCAGCATTATCTTAGTATCAAAGTTTCCCTACTTTCCTAGCATTGTTCTTTTCTTTTTTGTCTTTCCTAGTATTGCTTTAATTTTTGGTCTTTCTTAGTATTATTTTTCTATTGACTTATTCTTTCTCCTTTCTATTCGTTTTATATTTATCCTTTTTTTCCTGTCTTCATAGTAGTATTTTTTTCTTATCCTCCTTATGATTATTCTTACTTCATGTCTTCCTTATAATTACCTTTTCTTTCCATCTTTCTTAGGCTTGCCTTTGTTTATCTTTTTACTAGAATTGTTCTTCTCCTTTCCTTTCTTGTTACCTTTCTATTCTTATTCTAGTCTTGTTCTTTTGAAAACCTTTTAGTGCATTATTCTTATTATCATATCATCACTCAGTATGCCATTGAGATGCCAAAATCCTTGCCAATGGAATATTCGAGAAATTAAAATTGAAGAGTTATGCCAACAGGTTCAATCACTTCAAGAGAGGATTGCAACACTTACGACTCCCCCAACATCAACAACAAACTAAGAATGTTAATCTTAGTAGCTCTAGTAGCGAAAAGGATAATGTTAATGCTTTTCATTATAACAATAGATAAGAGGAAGAAGCCCCAAGGCAACCTTGACACCCAAGACATCATCATCAGTCTTTTGCTTGAGAATGTAAGGATCTAGGCATCAAGGTTGATATTCCTGCATTTGATGGAAGACTCCAAACCAGTGATTTCATTAGCTGGTTGCATACTGTGGAGAGAGTGTTTGAGCATAAGGATATTCTTGATGATAAGTGTATAAAGCTCGTTGCTATTAAGCTTAAGAAACATATACCTAGAGAATTTTAAGAAACAAAAAGAGTAGGTCGATGTAAGACCTAATCATGTGATAAAATGCACTGAGAGCTTGAATATAAGTTTCTTCTTGAACACTATTGACAAGATATGTTTATCAAATTTTATAATTTGAGGCAGGGTTTAATTTTTGTGAAAGAGTATACAATGGAGTTTGAACAACTTCTCATGAATTGTGATGTTCATGAGCCAGAAGAACAAATTATTGCTCATTTTCTTGGTGAACTTCATGTTGAAATTGCTAATATAGCACAACTTCAACAACATTGGACTTTGGATGATGTCATAAGGCTGTCTTTAAAGGAAGAAAAATAGTGGGCAAGAAAGACAGCTAACGACTCATTTAAGCTAAAGGAATTTCATCCTAACTTCAAAGGTCAAAATGCCACACCTCAATCTAAGGTAAATTCTTCCAAATTCTTGCCAAAAATATAACTAAGGCTAATTCTAGTCGTGCTGATAATGTTAATTCAAGAAAGTGCTTTAAATGTAGAGGCTTGGTCATATTGCTTTTGATTGTCCAAATTGATGAGTAGTTGCATTTATTTAAGAAGAACCTATTGAAATTCCTGCAATTGAAACAGAAAAGCTTAAAGATGAAGTAATTAGTGAAATGGAGGAAATCTAGGCTGATGAAGATGAGTATCTTATGGTCTGTCTTAACCTTACTACTATTATGTTAACTAAAGATGAAAGTTGCTTGCGCCATAATATTTTCCACATTAGGTGTATATTCCATAGAAAGGTATGTAATGTTATCATGGATGGTGGAAGTTGTGAAAATGTTGTTGCAAATTATGTAGTTGAAAAACTGGATCTTCAGAAAGAGTCATATCCTCAAACTTATAAGCTACAATAACTGAGAAAAAGGAAGTGAAGTCAAGGTGAGCAATCATTATCTTATTCAATTCTACATGGGTAAAAAATATCAAAATGAAGTATGGTGCGACGTCATTTTAATGGATGTTTGCCACTTGTTGCTTGGAAGACCTTGACAATGTGATTATCAAGTTATTCATGATGGCTATAGAAATATTTATTCTTTTTACAAGGATGGAGTAAAGATTAAATTATCTCCTTTAAGGCTTAAAGAACATCCCAAACCACAAGAAGAAGTGTTGTACTTCCATATTTGAATTTTATAAAACTTACTAAGAGTTTGGTTTTACATATTTTTATTGATTTATGAGGAGAATAGTAAATTATTGTCCGTGCCTAAAGACATTGAGCCATTGATAAAGGTGTTTTTTAATGTCATTCTTGATAAAATACCTCATGGATTGCCACTAATGCAAGATATCTAGCATGTCAGCGACTTTATCCCTAGATCGGTCCTTTCGAATAAATTTGCTTATCGCATGAGTCCACATGAGCACCACAAATTATAGAGGAAAGTTAACCAATTTTTAAAAAATTGTTTGATAAGAGAAAGTGTTAGCCCATGTATCATTCCCAAATTACTAGTTCCAAAGAAAGATAGAACATGGCGTATGTGCATTGATAATCAAACTATAAACAAGATCACCATCAAGTACCCTTTTTTAATCCCTTGATTCAATGATTTGCTAGACCAACTACATCGTGCCACTTTATTCTCAAAATTGATCTAATCTACATGGTGGGCATCATCAGATCTGGATGCAGCCTGGAGATAAATGGAAGATAGCTTTCAAGACTCATTATGAATTATATGAATGGATGATTATGCCTTCTGGTCTTAGTAATGCATCCAGCACATTTATGCACCTCAAGTATTTTGTTCTTTTATTGAAAAAGTTGTTGTTGTTGTTGTTTACTTCGATGATATTTTGGTGTACGGTAGCAACCTTGAGGAGCATTCATAGCATTTTCGAAGAGTTTTTGAAGTATTGAGGGAGGATAAACTTTTTACTAATCTAAAAAATTTTCATTCCTAATGAATAAGGTTATATTCCTTGGATATGTTGTGTTCAGTTAAGGAATTGAGGCTGATCAAAGTAAAATTGAGGCAATTATCAAATAGCCTACTTTGAAAATATTTCATGAAGTTAGAAATTTTCATGGGTTAGCTTCTTTTTATAGTCAATTCATTAGAAACTGTAGTACTATTGTTGCTCCACTTACGTAATGTATGGAGAAAGCAAGTTTTATTTGGAATCCCATAATGGAACAGAGTCGCAAGAAACTCAAAAAAGCAGCTCACTCAAGCTCTAATAATTGTTCTTTTAAACTTCAATATTATATTTGATATAGAATGTGTGCTTCAAACGTGGGTATTAGTGTTGTTCTCAGCCAAGAGTTCTTTACTATTATTCGAGCTTTAGATCACTGGAGTCATTACTTGCTGCCTAAATAATTCATCATATATTATGATCATGAAGCACTCAAGCACTTGAATTAGCAATTAAAACTCAATCGTCGTCATATTAGTTGGAGTGAATTCTTGCAAACCTTCTCTTTCTTTCTTTCTCAAACACAAGCTAGACATTTGAAATAAGGCAGTCAATGCATTAAGTAGACACATCCTCCTCACTTCATTACAATTGAAGATTGTTGGATTCGAAGTAATGACATTTTTATGAAAATGATCTTGATTTTGGTAAGATATGGAAGCTCAGTTCTCAAAGCTCTTACAGACAGTTTTAACAGTAAAAAGGATTTCTCTTCAAGGGTAATTAGTTGTGTATTATTCAATTTTTTTGTGATAATCTAACATCTGAGAAGCTCATGATGGAGGATTAGCCGGGCATTTTGACAAAGATAAGACGTTGGCTCTTTTAAAGAAAAATTTTTATTGGCCAAAGTTAGAGCAAGATATGACTCACCATACGTAAAGATGTCAAGTTTGTCATATTGCCAAATTGGGTAATCAGAATTCTGGTATTCGCACCCTTGCCAGTTCCAGAGGCTCCTTGGGAAGATGTAAGTATAGATTTTGTTTTGGGCTTAACAAGAACTTAGAGATAAGGATTCCATGATGGTTGTTGTTGACATATTTTCTAAGATAGCTCATTTTGTACTATGCCACAAGACGGATGATGCTTCTCATATTGCCAATTTCTACTTTAAGGAGGTTGTGCACCTTCATGGAATTCCGAATACTATTATATCAGATCGAGATGTACAGTTTTTAAGTCTTTTTTGGTGAACACTTCGGAGGAAGATGGAAAATTTCGGTTCAGTTCGGTCAGTCACCCTCAAACAGATAGTCAAACAAAAGTGGTCAACAAGAGTCTAAGAAATCTCTAGCGAAGCTTTATTGGTAAGCACATTCGATAATGAGATCTTATTTTATCACAACCAGAATTTTCATATAACAATTCTGTAGGCCAAACTGCTGGAAAATGTTCTTCAAGATCACTTATGGAAAGTAGCTTATCAGTCCTCTAGATCTTTTTCCATCATCAACAATATTCCAATTTATTGCAAATGCTAAAGAATGAGTTAAACAAATCAAAGACTACAGGAAGAAGTTCATGAAAAGATTCTCCAACAAATCAACAAGAATCAAAAGCAAGCGAATAAACATAATCGGTTAGTCAGTTTCAAAGAAGGAGATCTGGTTTGAATTCACTTGAGGAAGGAACATTTTCCTAGTTCTTGTTCAAAGTTATATCCTTGAGTAGATGGCCCTTTTCAATCTTAGAGAAATCAATAATAATACTTGTAAGGTTGGGCTGCCTGGAGAATATGGAGTTTTTGTAATAAGACTGACTCCTTACTATGGAAAATATAAAGATGAATTTCACCTCAAGGATGAGCCTTCTCTTACCGAGGGGAGAATGATATGAGAGCTTGTTGTTTTTCTTATCCCACATGGAAACATTAGAAAAGATTTTCCTGTGTTTTACTTCATTTTTTATTTGTCACACATCGAAAAGGTAGTAAAAAGTTCCCCTTAGGCTTACTCATAAATAAGGCTTTCTTAAGAGCTTATAAGATATGAATTTGTGAATTAAAGTTTATTTGTAAGTCTTGCTTATTAAGAAAGATGCTTGCGTTTCTCTTTTGAGGTTAAAATATCCTTGACTTGGCTACCTGAAGTGGTTTTATTGGCTATGGCTACCCGAAGTGGTTTTATTGGCTATTCTGCCATAGCGAGGTTTTCAACCTCACCACAATTGGTAATTTGGCATCTCCCATGACATCTTGGCCTCAGAAAGTGAAAAGAAAAACCATTTTTAATACATTACATGCAAAATTTTAGAACTATAAAATAAGAAATTTTAGAATAATTTCCCATATTTAATAGAACTATAAAATAATTTTAGAAATTTTATACGTAAAATTTAAATATAATTTAATAAAAAATTACATGTATAAATTTTTACAGCATTTGACAGTGGATATGAAGAGTGCAACTGGATCGGGTTTGCATATTCAAATTTAACCATTTTCCTAACTAATTTATGAAACTTCAACTCTAATTCACTTTTTAACTTATTCATAAAATCTAATCTTTCATCCCATTATAATTCATTTAGTAAATGGATTAGCAGCTTGTTAACAGATTTTCTATACGAGTTTCGAACACATTGTTGAAAATTGATTTATTAACAATTACATGAGATAAAGAAATTTAGACTCTTCAACAATAAAATTAATATTAGTAGCTTTAAGACAAACTTTTTTGAAAATAGCTTAGAAACAAATTTCATAATCATAAAAAGTAGCACATAGATGGTCCGAATTTCTACATTTCAATGAACACACACCGATCAACAATAATAATTTTTGCATTAAAGTGAAAAAGTAAAACACAATATCTATATAACAAGAAATTCTATCCCAAAAAAAATAGAAACACTATCGACCAAATCAAGCAAGACGTAACAAGAAGAGGGAGAAAAGATTGGGAAGGCTTGGTTTTACTTTAAGTGTGTTTAAGAAGTAATAAAAGTTTTTGGTGTAAAATGTTTTGAATTGATAGAAAATAATGTTATATATTAGTAATAATGATGATGAATAAAGACAATAAAGTTAAAATAGATAAATTAGTTATATATGTAGTTGTATAAAAATGATTGAAAATCGGATAATAGTATAGGAAAATGTGAAGAAATGATTAAAAAATAGAATAGTTGTAAAAAGTGAAAAGATTTAGTTGAAAAGGTGAAAAAGTTTTAAGCCTCGCTAAACGTACACTTTATGTATTAGGATAGCAAGTTAGGTAGGTTAAACAAATCACTATATTGGTTGAATTAATAACCATCGACGTGTTACTATTTTTTAAAATTAAATAGATCAAGCAAATAACTATATAGCTTAGCGCCTAGGTTAATGATAGCCAATCCCAACTCAAATTTTAGAGAAGTTGGACAAACAAGTTTGGAATTGGATCCTGTGCACCGTGTGCGTATAATCCATTTTTTAATATATTTTTTTGAATTTTTTTTTGTATAAATATATTTAACACATGTATATCAATTTTTACTAATTTTGAATTTTTATAGATATTTTTGGATTTTTTAAAATAGTAGCATGTTTTGTAATTTAAAATTACTAAAATGCCACTGATTTTAAAAAAAATCCAAAAAATCTAAAAATCTAAAAATAGTAAAAATTGATATACACGTTAAATACATTTAGATTAACAGTTTTGAAAAAAAATTTAAAAAAGATATATAAAAAATAAATATTTTCACTCGGGTGCACGAGCCTAAGTACAGGAGGTACACTTTCCAACAAATTTACCACACGCGTTACACCCGGTGGAAGAAATGTTGGAATGCCCCCGTGTTTGCTTGAATGAATTTGAGGACTCGTCACCTCATACCCACATGCAGCCATGTCTTCACCTCCGATACCGAGTCACCGACCCTCTCCGCCAGCAAAACAAGACTTTCTTGAAGCTTTACGACGATACCGAGTCACCGATCCTCTCAGCCAGCAAAACAAGACTTTCTTGAAGCTTTATGAAAACAAGACTTTCTTGAAGCTTTATGAAACTAAGACTTTCTTGAAGCTTTATGACGCGACCTTTTCATGGAAGGGAGACAAGCTCTAACATCCAGCAGGGTGATCGGATGGTACCAGGCGTCTGGGATTTATAAATTTATAACCACATGTAGTTGTGCTCAATTTATAACTTAAATTTTACTAATTTTGAATTTTTTAAGAATTTTTATTTTAAAAAATAGTGACATTTTCATAATTTTTACATTTATAAAAATAATAAAAATAATAAAAAATCATTCTTGCCACGATCTCTTGGTTTCTCAGATTGGTCACATCAAGGCGAGAACAAAATCCCTCGTGTGTATTTCACTTTTTTTTATTTGTCTGAAAATTTTTTTATACAATTATTAATCTATGCATATTTAACATATGCATCAATTTTATTATTTTAAAATATTTTTAAATTTTTTATTTTTAAAATTAGTGACATTTTTATAATTTATAAATTATGAAAATGCAACAAATTTTTAAAAATAAAAAAGTCCAAAAGTATCCAAAAATAGTAAATTTTGATATATATATATATATATATTACACTTAGATTAATAACTATATAAAAAAATTTCA
>JAXCLR010010476.1:0-10206 GCA_035584095.1 Annona squamosa | reverse complement strand
TAACAAAACAAGTGGCGTTGAAAAATAAAATATTTAAATCTAAAATTTAAAATAAAAACTAAGATTTTATATTTTTATAAAGATTATATTAACGAGGCCTATAAAATAATTATTTAATTTTAACATTTAAGTATTAAAAAATTCTCCCCAAGTTTGTGGGAGCTGTCCACCGGTGGGAAAGTTTAGAAATAGTAGATAATTGTTAGCAAAATTGTAAGAATGTTTCAGAATTTAATTGTAATACCAGTTGAGATTGTAATGTATGAATACTCATAAAAAAAAAGTATTAAAAAATTAATTTTGATTAAAATTATAGTTTTGTGTTCTATAATTAAGGTATAAATGACCTTATAAGGAGATTCAGATCATATTACAAGTGTTAAATTAGGATTTACTCATTCGGTTAGATGTCGTTAGATCCGGTTAGATGCGGTTAGATATCGTTAGATGCTGTTAGATTCGGTTAGATGCGATTATATGTCATTAGATTAAGGTGAATTTCATTAAATCCTATTATCTGAATTTTAAATTCTGTAATTAAGGTATAAATGATCCTATAAGAGATTTAAAATTATATTACAGGCGTTAAATTAAGATTAACTTATTAATATCAAAAGTTAGATGCTATTAAATGTCGTTAGATCTGGTTAGATGCTGTTAAATTAAGGTGGATTTCATTAAATCCTATTCTCTCATTTTAAATTTTGTAATTAAGGTATAAAAGATCTTATAAGGGACTTAAAATCATATTACAGGTGTTAAATTAGGATTAACTTATTAATATTAAAAGTTAAACATTGTTAGACGTCGTTAGATCTAGTTAGATGTTATTAGATGTCGTTAGATGCTGTTAAATGCTGTTAGATTAAGGTAGATTTCGTTAAATCTTATTATCTAGGTTTCGAATTCTGTAATTAAGGTATAAATGATCTTATAAGGGGCTTGATATCAAATTACAAGTGTTAAATTAAGAATAACTTATTAATATCAAAAGTTAGATGCTGTTAGATGTCATTGAATGCTGATAGATGCAGTTAGATTTTGTAACATTCGAAAAATAAAAAAATATTATTAAATTTTCAAATAATCAGAAATAAATATTGAAATTATTATTTTTGAGAGTACCTTAATTACATGAACTTTAAATAATATAACATAACCCCTTATATAAAATATATTTTTTCAGCTTTACCAATTATAATGAAATCTTATTAAAAAATAAGTTTTTGTACACGAATGTTTTTAAAAAAATCAAATAACGAAAAATTATGTCTACATATGTTTTGGCAATTGATTCAACAAATGAATAGAGTAGATTGAGATTTTGTATATATATAATACAAATTTTATCAAAAAACCAAATATACTTACGTTTTTAAATAAATATACTCACACAGCAAAATTACCACAATGCCCTTACATCCTTTTTTTCTCGTGGGGAAGAGTTTCCATGGGTTGGGCCCCTTTTAAGTCGTCTTTGATCCGTTGATCGATACTAATGATGTTATTGAAAATTCTCCATGTTTTTCCGAATCCCAATCGCATGGACTCGGGAGCATGCAGGCACTGCTGCTCCCGGGCGCATACACCCATTTTTTATTTTTTTCACAATTTTTTTATAAAACTGTTAATATAAGTGTATATAACATGTGTATAATTTTTACCATTTTTGGAGTATTTTAGATATTTATTTTTATTTTTGAAAATCAGTGGCATTTTAGGTAATTTATACACATGTTATATACACTTATATTAACAGTTTTATAAAAAAATTTTGAAAAAAATAAAAAAATGGGTGTATGCGCCCGAGAGCATGCAACGCTGCATGCTCTCGAGCACATGTGATCGGGATCCTGTTTTTCCGCACTTGCTTCATGCAAATATCATACGTTATAGTAATTTCTTCAAATCTTTTTTGTAATTATCCTAATTAAACTTTATTTTCTAAACTTTTAATCATTAGCCTTGTCAAATCTTATCATTTTCTTCCCTTTTCAATTTTTTTTACAATTTTTCTACTTAAAATTTTCCTAAGTATTAAATGCATAAATATAAAATTATCTTCGCATTCTTATCTTATAGGTAATAATTAAAAATAAAAAAACAAAGTTTAAAGAAACTTGATTTTATGCACCCGGGTGCACTTAGCTTTGATGCACCCGGGTGCGTTTAATTTATTTTTTATTTTTTTGAAAATTTTACATGACTATTAATCTAAGCTTATTTAATATGTGTACAAATTTTTACCAATTTTGAAGATTTTTAGATTTTTTTAAAATCAATGGCATTTTTAGCAAATTTTTTGATAATGCTTTTTAAGTAATTCTAAATTACTAAAATATCACTGATTTTAAAAAATTCAAAAAAACTCCAAAAATAGTAAAAATTTGATACATATATTAAATATAATTAGATTAATACCCAAAGATGTCGCCTCAAAGTGATTTAAACAATTTCTACACTGTTGCAAGGAAACCGTGTGGGGTTGTCATTCGGCTAGCAGTTTGCAAGGTAAACATTGTACAAGATGGAAAGATTTGAAAATTGTAGGGATATCCACGTTTGCAAAATTTTCATCAATACCTACAAAGTTTGCTATAAATTATATGTATGTCACTTAGGTTCTAAGATGACGAAAATTCGTCTATACACAAATTAAACTATAAACAGAAAGAAAATGCTTTAAAATATAAAAAATATTTTTAAAAATATTTCATGCATAAAAAGATCTATTTAACATGAGGAATACTTTTAAAGAGTAATTTTTATATTTTAAAGGTGTTTTTTGTATTGTGTAATTTTATTTGTTTGTAAGGTGCGATATCATATTTTACGTAATTTTATATATTATGTTATAATGCATCATTAACAAAAAACACATGTGATATCATAGGGTCATGGGGATTAACTTTTGTACTACTTAGCCTGCCATTGCAGTTAGCCTAAAAAAATAGAGTAGACCATCTTTAGCATAGATAAAAAATAAGAAAAGGGAGTCGCCTTGTTTTAGCCTCTACTATGAGTGAATGGATTAGTCTTGAATCCATTTACTCTTAATTATGGAAAGCCATCACAAGCCTTCTGCTTAAGTTGATTTGATTGCCATGAAGCATAAAAGGGAAGCTTGACACTAATGAAAGAGCTAAGGAATCCAAAGAGTGCCTCTAGTAATAGAGCTTCTAAAAGAAGATTAATTTAGCACTACAGCTGTTATTGGAACCAATATAGGTGAAAAACAAATTTAAAAAACAAGATACAACACATTTACAAGATAGTATATGCAAGGATAGGCAAGGCATTCTGTTGCTTCGCATGTTTACCATAGCTTATAGCTGAAGAAAAAAAATAAAGAAGATGATGCTAAAGCAACAACAACCATGTTGATTTAGGATTCTTCAATCTTCAATTTTCCATCTTTCAGTACCAAGATTAAAGAAGATGATGATAAAGCAACAGCAACCATGTCCATTTAGGATTCTTCAACCTTCAATTTTCCATCTTTCACTACCAAGATTTCGGGATTTTGCATATCAGGATAGGCTTTGCAACTTAAGAATTTAATATGTTCTATGACAAGCAAGAGAGACTGTTTGCATTATTTCAAATTTCAAATTGAATTTTGATGTTCATACAGAGACAAGGGTATTTGTAAATACTCTAAAAGTTTTAGGGTTGACCAGTCAAAGTTCACTTAGGAGGTCTAGAGGTCTAGATGTTATTTCAGCAACCCACGTAATTCGGTTCCTGTGGGGTTCCATGAGAAAATAATAAATATTGATTTTGCACTTTTTTCTCCTCAAGTATATGGGTACCGCTAGATAGGATAAGATAATGATTCTCCTAGATAAGATGAATTAAATTTAAATTCAAGCTAAATAACAAGATTTTATCGCTTCTCTCCCTTTCCTAGAATTTTAAGAGAACCCATTGAAGTCTTTATAAAAGTGTTTTATGGAGTTGATGGATTTAAGCACTGAGCATTTGTAGGAAAAGTTTGAAAACTAAAGTTGCAGAAGGGGATAAAAACTCTTTTTTCTTCTTCTTTTCTTCCTCCTGAGGCAAGTGAGATTTTTATTTAGGGGTCTATAACTAAATCTATAAGTATTCGTCTTGTCTTACGATTATTATTATTTTACAATTAATTTGGTTTCTAATTAATTGTACAGAACATTAATATCACATGTTATGATTTTGTTTAGGCTGCGATTTTTATATATTTGGCCTAATGTAAACTTTTATATTCCTAAGTTTTTTTAGGATAAAAATTATGTTGATATATTATGCATGAATTTTATGTTTAAAATATATGG
The DNA here is from genome assembly GCA_035584095.1 of Annona squamosa. Classification (NCBI taxonomy): domain Eukaryota; kingdom Viridiplantae; phylum Streptophyta; class Magnoliopsida; order Magnoliales; family Annonaceae; genus Annona; species Annona squamosa. Next base: position 5,896 of record JAXCLR010010476.1, on the reverse strand, counting down.
GGATGTGATTTTATGCACCTGGATGCACTTAGCTTCAGTGGACTTGGGTGTATTTAACCAATTTTTTTAAAAAAATTAGATATTTTTTTGAATTTTTAAAAATCAACGGCATTTTTATTAATTTTAAATTACTAAAATGTCACTTATTTTAAAAAATCTAAAAATCTCCAAAAATGATAAAAATTGATATACATGTTAAATGTTTTTAAATTAACGTTCCTGTGAAAATTTTTTTGAAAATACAAAAAATGAGTATTTGTACTCGAGTGAACAAAGTGCACCCAAGTGCGTAAAATCATGTTCCAAATATATGTGTTGTTATAATTAGCGATATTTTTTCCAATAAAATGCATGTAAAATTAATAAAAAATAAAAAATTGTGAATTTGGAAATTTTTCTTGTATTGAAATTGTGAATATATGCATATATTGAATGATATTTATAAGTTACGTGACATGTATACATTGTTCGTCCAATGTAAGAGTGGTTCGGTCTCTTGACATGTGATTTTGTAATCAGTAACAAAAAATTTGTTGCTTTATGCCTGGTTGCATGAAAAGTGAAGAAAGTGACGTCCGGAAGAGTTATACTTCTGCACTATTATAATATTTAAATATATTTCTATTTTATTTATAGAGTATATTTAACATATATCTTAATTTATATTACATTCAAAATTTTAAAACAATTCTAACAATGCTTCTAAAGAAAGACAACAAACTCCTAAATATCAACCGAGAAGACTGCCACTTTCAAACAAAATAAGAAGATCACACACATACCCCCGTACAGAATTGGTTCGGAATCCCCTGGGATCCGAACACGCGTCAAGAAGAACGAAAACTTCGTTCCCCACCCGGCGCGGCTAGTTTGGTTATATTTGTGTGGTTATATTTGCATATTTAATGGATGGAATGCTTGGAAACATACACCGTACCACTATGTTTCTGTGCTTATTTATTGCTAGTGGCAATTGAGGATGTGATTTGCTGCTTTCACAAAAAAACTCATTTAGGAAATTTCGCAATAAAAGATTGTTTATTTTATTAATTGTAGAAACCATCTATCAATGATAAATAACTCTCGGGTCAGTGTACCTTTTTGTCTGGGCTAATGTCTAGGTCAAGCCCATCATCACAGACAGCCAATGCAAAGATACGAGTCCAAAAGTTCTCGTGATGTTGTGCCGATTTTTAAGCCATTTATTTTGTTTTGCCATAACTTAATCATCTTAACTTCGATTTTTATGATGAAATAGTTACTTTTTATATTTTTGATGCTTCTAGACTCAATAGAAAGGGTTTGATATTGCAAATAAGTTTTAAATTTTAATTTATTAATTAAATAATTATTTTTATCATTTAATTATATTCTAATTGAGTCGTTATTCATTTTCAAATAAATTTTCTACTTGCTAGTTATATTGGGACTAACTACTATTTTATAGGTGAACCAAAGCAAGTGAGACACTAAAGATTATACTACCAAAGAAATTTTTCAAGAGACATTAGATTTTTTATTTATTATTGAAGGTATATATTGATGATGGACATGTAATTATTTTCCTTAATGCTTAAGATGTAATAATGGGAACATAACTAGTGGAAGTGGATTTTGAATTTCTTATTTCTTATTAAATATAATAAATGATTATGTCATACATGTCTGTTTGATCTTGGGCTTCACAATAAATGTATGGCCTAGGATCACTTTTTTGAATCGGTATATTATAGATGTTATCATAGCGATCACACATATAAAATTGTTTATAATTAATTATTATATGATTTTTTTAAAATTTGTTTGAAATAAATTTGTAAGTTTTATTTTTTTTAGTTCAGAAAAAAAGGTCTGATCGAGTGTATTGGTATACTTTGATCCTAAGATCCAAGGAAAAACCCTCCATACTACCCATAAGAGGTTGAATACCCTAGAAGAATAAATTTTGACATGGAGAAAAGAGTCGTATTTTCAATACCAAGCCTTAAATAAAAATGTTAGATAAGATCCTAGAAGTTACAGATGCTACAACCCCACCCATACTTGTTAAGCTTCAGGTTAAAAAATAAAGTAGGGAGAAGGGTAATAAACTAATGGCCCAAGTAATGGCTGACCCAAAGATTAATTTAGACAATGAAACCTTGGCTGATAAATGTAAAATGTTACATACCCAAAAACCCATAGAGAATGAGAAACCTAAGAAAAAAAAAGTAAAACTCAGGCGTATCTATACCTAAGAAGGTTATACCTCTATCTTAGAAGATTATAAACCTAAGACAGGAGGCTCCTTTAACTTTAAAAATACCTTCTACTCAAACTAAGGTCGTAGTTTCAAAGTGTGTGACATCATTTATTGTTTTACCTAGGGCTGAGGATATATCCAAAGCTGTGGATGAGCCCAAAGCTACGGATGTACCTAAAGCCGAAGATGTGTCCAAAGCTATGGATGAGTTTAAAGCTACTAATGTTCCCAAGACTACAGATGTGACTAAAGCAGTAGATGTACTTAAGGCTACTAATATACCAATGGTTGTGAATGAATACCCTACCATACTCAGGGTGTGTTTGGTAACAAGTATAAAATGTCAAATTAAAACTTTTTAATCCAAAAATTTTCACTCCCCACAACTACTATATTTTTTTTATATTTTTTTACACTTTCCTATACAACTACCATACTTTTCAATCATTTCTACATAACTATTTGTAAAACTAACATATCTATTTTAACTTTATCCTTTTTACTCATTATTATTACCCATATTATATCATATCATTTGACAACTTCTACTCTTTAAAACTTTTCATCAAAAGTTTTATCTATTTCCACATACACCCCCAAGCTAAAGGTAGTGATTAAACCTAGTCTAGAGCTGCAGAAGAAAGCATCCTCTCCCTTGTTCAAGAACCTCAACCCAGATCTTGTCCATACTGAGGAAGAAATTCGGAAAGTATCTTATCAGGCAACTTATAGGCTACCCCCTATGCGGTTATAAGGTCAAGATATGCATACTAAAGCTGAGTCTAAGGAAGCCTACGCTAGGAAAGAACTAAGGACTTTTTATAACGAATGACCTATTGTAATTGAGTTGATGTGTTATTTTTGTGGTACCAACGGAATATAGCTAAATGGTAATCGAGTTTTTTTTTATGTCATTCTTCTTAGCACCTGAAGAAAAATTATCCTTTTAAGAAATATGCAAACTAGGTTGCAAGCATTTTTTATAATAAAAATTAAGATTGTTCTTATTTGCTTAAAAAATAGTATATATATTAAGATCATATTCTTTTCTATGCCGAAATGAAAATCAATTTCAATGATTTAGAAGCCTAAACTAGTCATCAAGAGCAATATCCTAGCAAAAAATTGCGAAAGAAACAAGCTAAAGACCAACAAAAAACTAGGTGTAAAAAGAGGCTCAATAAAAAGAAGGATAAAGCTTTAGTTGAATCTTCGACCACAACTTTCATGCTTGAACAACGCCTAAACAAACAAGAACAGACCGTTGCGGTGTTTCAAGTAGAGGCATTTGGTCGATAGGAACGGATGAAAGCACAGCTAGAACAAATTATCCAATAGCAATTAACAGCAGTGGTAATAAACCAAGGGCTTTGTCACCACATGCAGGATGAATAACAATTGACTACTAGCATGCATGGGATCAGAGAAAAGGGCCAAATCAGAATTCAAGTACTCGGGTTCTAGGAAAATTTTGGATTATGATAAGTATGAAGAAAGAGAGGTCTCACACCAAGCACATAAGAGGGCTAGTGATAAAGCTGAGGGAACGATTTTGGAAAGTCTGAGTGTAGCAACCACAAGTTTTTCCAAACAATGAGGAATAGATTAGCGAGATGTCGATGCATTCCATTGTCAGAAACTCTAATCCTTTGCCGGTGATGATTGTTTCGCCGCTAATCATTGGATTAAGGCAATAGAAAAGATTTTTAACTTTCTAGGTTGTGATAACTATCAAAAAGTTTTGTTTGCTCAATTCAAATTTAAAGGAAAGTTATACCAATGGTGGAAGACACAACAACGTGTCTTCAACAGTAAGAAAGAAGTTATAATTTGGGATAAGTTTAAGGAAGCCTTCTTTACCAAATTCTTCCCATCTTTAGTTCAATAAGGATTCCCTCGGATAAGATGACTTGAATTTAAATTCAAGCTAAATGATAGGATTTTATTGATTGTCTCCCTTTCCTACAATTTTAGAAGAACCTATGGAAGTGTTTATAAAAGGAATTTCGGGAGTTGATAGATTTAGGTATTGAGCATTTGTAGGAAAGATTTGGAAGTTGGAGTTGCGGAAGGAGATAAAAACTATTTTTTCTTCTTCTTTTCTTCCTACCGAGGCAAGTGAGATTTTTATTTGGGTCTACAACTGGTTCTATAATTATTCATCTTGTGTTGCAATTATTTTAATTGTATTGAAATTAATATCACATGTTATGGTTTGGTTTAGGCTACGAATTTTATATGTTTGGCTTGATGTATATTTTATATTCTTAAGTTTATTTAGGATATAAAAATTATGTTGATATATTATGCCTCAAATTTATGTTTAAAATATATGTGTTATTATTATTAGTATTTTTTAAATTAAATGCATGTAAAATTAATATAAAATAAACAATTATGAATTTGGAAATTTTGCTTGTATTGGGATTGTGAATATTTGCATATATGAATGATATCTTTAAGTTACATAACATGTATATGTGATTTGTCCAATGTAAGAGAGGTTTTGTCTCTTAATATAGGATTTTGTAATCAGCAACAAAAAATTTATTGCTTTATGCTTGGTTGCATGAAAAGAGAAGAAAAAGTAGCATCTAGATGAGTTGTGCTTCTGCACTATTATAATATTTAAATGTATTTATATATTTAATGGAAGGAATTCTTGGAAAGATATACTATGCAACTATGTATTTTTTGGTGCCCATTTATTGCTACTGGCAGTTAAGGGTGTGATTTGATGCTTTTACAAAAAGACTAGTTTAGGAAATTTTGCAAGAAAAAACTGTTTATTATATTAATTGTAGAAGTTCTCTGTTAATGATAAATCACAGTTTGGTATTATACCTTTTTACCGGAGCTAACGTCTGTGTGGACGACTGGGCCATGCTCATCGCGAATGTGGCAGGAACCCTAGCTCACCTAAACCAAATTCGGAGGAAGCCATGCCGTATGGGAGCTGGCTTAGGACAGGAGTGAAACTAGTGCAGTTTCATGACGGGCCCATGAAGAGCAGTAGGGTGGTGCCAACAAAGTACCTGGGGATGACTACTAGCAGTGGTGGGCGGCAGCATGCACATCCTTTGAGCATCAGGGAGGTGCGAGATGGCAGCGGAATGGAGGACAGCTCAAGGGGTGGAGGAGAATTTGACGATTCTATGTAGGTCAAGGGTCGGAGTGGTGAGGAAGTGGCTGAGGGGATGGACGAGGTTGGCCAGATACAAGGGGAGTGTCAGGTGGAGGAGGAAGTGCTTCCTTATTGGGAGCCGTCGTATGGGGGTTCCTCTTCCCAATCTGGCTGCAAGGTGTGGTGCCGGTTGTAGTTGGACCCTATCCAGTTTGCTCCAAGGAGTGTCCCAAGGCTGCTGGCATGTCAAGGGGTGGGAGCTTAGCGCTGGTTCAATGTGGGCAGGTTGTGGGGACGAAGCAGATGGCGGCAGCTGTGATCACGAGGCAGGAAGGGCCGATGGCGGGACAACCTCAAGGATGTCATCTAGCGCAGTTGGATGGTGGGGACATGCTGTTGGGTATGCATGATGTGTGGCCTGGGCAGGGGGGTGCGGGCGTGGTAAGGAGTTGGTCTTGCAGGAGGTGTATGTGGAGGGGCTGGAGGAGGAGAGGGTGGGCTGTGCGGGGGGGGGGGGGGGGTGCCACCCC
>JAXCLR010010475.1:0-10207 GCA_035584095.1 Annona squamosa | reverse complement strand
TCTTTTAATTTTTCCCTTTAGTACTAACTATCTTCTTAAGCTCCAATCTTGTAGTCATGCCAATTTGACTTCTAAAAATTTTTAACTTTGCTCTAGTTAGCCCTCTGATAAATATATCTATAACTTAATCTTCTGTATTAATGTGCTTCATCTTGATTTCTCTGCGCAGCATCTTCTCTCGTGTAAAGTCGTAAAGCACTTACATGCGCTTGGTTATTGCGTTGAATACTAGATTTTCTATTAAGCATATTGCAAATTCATTATTGCAATACATGAGCACTAAATAATCAGCAGGTTGGTGAAGATCCTTCGTAAGTTGCATTAACCACTTAGTTTCTTACACTATCGTAGTTGTTGTTCTGTACTCAACTTTAGTAGTTGATAAAGACACATTCGGCTGTTTCTTGCTGCATCATGATACCGCTGCTGATCCAAGATCAAATATATATCTAATACTTGATCTCGTTGTGTCATGGACTCCAGCATATGAGCATCGTAATATCCTGCTACCTCGCATATGTGTTATTCTTATACATGAGACCAAAATCAATAGATTCTTTTAAGTAACTTATAATGTGTTGAATTGCATCTAGATGCAGCTTCCTTAAATTCTCTATATAGTAACTTGCTATGCTGACAGCGAATGCCATATCTGACCGTGTAAAAGCTAGGTAGTTCAAACTACCCACTAGCTGGCGATACATCATTGAATCTACCAACTCTTGAACTTTTAAAAAGTGTAGCTTGGTATTGGGCTCTATGGGTGTAGGGATAGAATTGTAGTCAAGTATCCCATACTTCTTAGCAATTCTTGATCGTACCTTTGCTGACGCAAGAATAGTCCTTTTTCGTGCGAGCCCAAGAAAATGTTTTAACTCTCCAAGGTCTTTCATCAAAAATCAAACAGAGAGATTGACATTGGTTTTGTTGATCTCCTTTTCGTCATCACTAGTGATGATTAGATCATCCACATACACTAGTATTATTTCTAGCTTTCCATTTTTAGTTTTCATAGATAAATGTGAGTTGGCTGGTGCAATAGAATAACCACTTTGTAATAAAAATTCAACTATCTTATCGTACCATGCAATTAGCGCTTACTTTAGTCTATATAAGGCTTTTTTTCAGTTTACAAACATACTGTGGCGCCCCGAACCGAGACGTCACTTCCTTACCTCAAGATCTATCGATTGGTAAATGTGAATCCGGATTATTGTCCTGATCACTCAGCGGGTTCTTAATTGGAATGCGTCCAAATTTTTATCGTTCATTCATCTGTCATCATTCATGACTTGACATGACAATCATCACAAATTGTGACATTTCACTTGTAATAAAATTTATCATTTTATTCATAGCATCTTTACTTGTCTTTCTACAGTGATAGTTTCCTTGACTTAAACAACACATTTTACATCCATACATCCATACATTCAGCCATTGAATCATATATAAAACTTAAAATTCTAATTAAGTTCACATACACATTAGCTTATCTTAGCACATGAAACTTATAATATTTTTCTATTTCTTCAATGGATGACTCTTGTTCTTTTGCCAGGTCTCCTCTTTTACCTGTCTATGGGTTTGAAAAATAAAAACGTAAGTGACAACTCAGTAAGCAAGCATTTTATTTTTAGGGCAAGGCTTCTTAAAAACCTTTTTCATAAACATCGAGAATACCTTGTTCCTGAGGACATGTATATATCCTAAAATACCATCGTGAAATCCTTTGTTTATGATGATAATTCCATGTCCTTGAATGTTTTCATAAAGCATTCATTCTTAAAATCATTTACAAGCCACACCTGGGCTTGTTTAGGCAAAACATACACATTTTACCTTTGACGATGAGTGCCCTTTAATCTTATATGAATATTTTTAATGTTTATAGCAATTACATGAAATCATTGGTTGCCAGTGGACATTTTACGTCCAAAATAACATAAATCCTTACGCAAAGGAGACATCTCATGTCTCAAAACATCATTAACATAAATTATCATAACATCCTTTAGCCCAGACACATTTTATGTCTCAAAACATCATTAACATAAGCCATCGTAAAATTCTTTAGCCAGGAGACATTTTATGACTCAAAACAATTTTCATATAGCTTCCTTTGGCAATGGACATTCATATGTCCTAAAACACTTTTTATTTAAACACATTAACATTGAATATTCTCATGTCCATAAACCCTTATCATTTAGGCTCTTTAGAAATAGACATTCTTATATTCATAAACATTCTTCATTTAGGCTTTTTTAGAAATGAACATTCCTATGTCCATCTCAAGTTTCACATAAATCCTTTTTCATAATTCGCCGTCTTGGGGATTGTTTATAGCAAACAAGGTAAACAAAATACTTCATAATTGCATTTGCATAAAAACATTTTCTTTTATCCACGTTATTTACACTTTTGTGTAAAACACCTTGTCTTTTAGGGTAACTTATGCATATTAGCTCATAAAAATCCCTTTTAGGATAACATTTTTTATAGATGCTTTTATATCTCAATCTTTGGGCTTTTGAAAAGAAAAACATGTGCAAATACATTTCTCCCCAACCAGTAGTGACACTTAGCAAGTGATCATGTTACATTTTAGAAGAGAATCCGTAACAACACACTAGCCCAGCTGCTGTTTATTTATTCTGCTCCCATATCAGGGAGGGCGCCGCTGGCACTGCTGTCATCCCTTAACAACTTGGCCTTATGTAAAGTGGACCCCGGTCATCCCAACCGTGCTCTACAACCAGCCTATTCCTTGTACAAGTGCACCGTACATTATCCTGACAAACCGTAGTCCGTTTTGGTTTGAATAACCATAGACCGCATCCCATGTTCTTTTAAACTGGGATCACAAATCGCAACCTGCATGCATATGCACAAAAATCTTAGACCGAAGTCTATATTTAAGAATAATTTTCAAGAACACATCACAGACTGCAGTCCATGTCAACTTGTAAGCGAGCGTACCTACTTTAACAAGTTGTTATTTGAAATTCAGTTTTAGGATGACCTTCCATAAGTTCCTTTAGAAACATTTTAAGTAAAATATTTTGATAAATATTTGAAATGTTTGAGAAACAATACATCTTAAAATCCTTTTAATAAAAGAATTTCAAATCCTTTGGATTTCTATAAATAAATCATATTTTCTCTAATATTTGCTTGGTTTCCATTTCAGGACCTTTTATTTACAAAATCTATGCAATTATGCTATCCTCTTGTTCATAACCTAAAAATTTAATAATTATCCTCATATCAATCATTTTTACATAAAGGAAAATTGCACAGTCTTTTATATGCCATTAAGCAACCTGAAATCAAACCATTTTATGAAGTCAATCATAGGAGGTTGGTCATCCATAAATCCCTTTTTAACATATCCGTATAAACATTTTTAACATAAATTTTCTTGTCTAAAGGAAATCAAAACTTTTCGAACATCATTTCAAAACATATGGACTATGTCCAAAACATCATTTACCATTTAATTATCTTGACGTAGCAAAACAAATCTTTTCCATCATTGTTTATCGCAAGTTATTGTAGAAATAACTCAAAACTCATTTACAAACAATATTTTGTGAAAAAGGGTAAAATTCCTTTTTTCTTATGAAATGTTATTAAAATAATATCATATAGAACTTGCTTGCTTAAAAGCAAATTCTTAAAACTATCTAACATGAAATCCTTAGAAAAACATTAGCATGGAGAACTTGCTTACTTATAAGCAAAATTCTCAATTCCATTAACATAAAGCATTCCCATCCTTGGCAATACTGAGGATAAATTATTTATCTTAAGATGTGTCGCTTGCTTCCCATGAACTAAACCTTAAAACTTTTCATTAAAGTCGTCATTCTTCAAAACTTATGGCTTTACATTAAAGCCATCAGATTCAAAACTTGTGCTTGCCTATTCAATAAAATATAAACATAAATACTTCAAACATAAACATAAACTTTTCAATCATATCAATCCCGTAGAAAGAAAATGACATTTTAGAAAGTTCACTTACTTACCTGAGATCGCCATAATCCCTTTCATTCCATTCTTTTCCTTGTCTATATGCATAAACACGACATTGCATTCATACATACAAATCTCATATGCTTGCACATAACTTAGTTTTCCAACCCATATGTTTTTCATTAACATATATCCTTCATCTATCATTTACTTATCCATTTTTCATATTTCTTTCATTAATGCTTACTTTAAGCATATGTTCATGAGTTTAAGCTTCACATACAAATTCCGAATTTTGAGATTAACAAAGATTATCAAAACAGCACCTTGTTTATAAGTTTCAACATATTACCATCTATTTTACATTTTAGCAAATCACATTAACTCATTATCCCTTTTCATCATTCATATCTTGCACTTAAACCCTCTTAATGACACATATAATATGTGTTATGGAAAATTTTTCTAAACAACAATATATTCATAAAATATATCATATTTTCATGCATTTTTGCACAAAACAAAATTCTATATGTCATTTATCAACCTTGCATATTTATTCCTTCTGATATGCCCATTTGCCAACATATACATGAGATGTTTCATAAAATTTTCTAAGGCAGAGGTTTAATCCATATTTTAGTGGGTTAATTACCCTTAATCACCACTACATTTAGGTTTTTTTTATGGGATTTAAATCCACTTACCATAGGTTTCCAAAACAGCTAGTTTGGAACCCATTTTTCACCCGTTTAACGTGTCTTTTGACACATAACCTTAGGCAATTACATAAATCTAAAATTTCAGCATATAATCTCACTTTTATTAATCCATATTTAAGTATTTAACACATATATAAATTTGGATCATTTCTACACAGGTTTCGTATTTCTTTTTAATTGTTTTCTCAAACTATCCACATGCTGAAATCAAGCGTACTGAAATCTCAAAACTTGAATTAATATCAAATCAAGTAGTTTTGATCTAAAATTTCTGTCAAAACTTAATAACTACATGAATTAACCTTCATAAAAATTTCAGGACGAAATATTGACATTATATATTTATTTTGGCATTTTTATCTTGCTGGACAGCAACATCAATTTTCAATCAGCCTTAATCATGTAAATTATTGGGTATATTTATACACATAAAAACCTAATTTTTAATTTTTTGAGATAAAAAATATGTCTTATATATCCTGTAAAAATTTCATCCCAAAATTCCTTTTAGAAAAATTACTAAAAATCATTTTCTACAGCTAAACATGTTGCCCGTTTTACACTATTTAGGTGAATCTTCTCGGGTTTTTAATTTGTAAATTATTTATCCTTTTAAGCTAAAAATTGGGTCATTCATTAATCACCTCATAATTATTCTTCCCAAAAAATTTTATGCTAAAATAAATCCATTTACTATTCCGTCCATAATTTAATTTATAACATCATATATCATTCAAAACTTCACTTTTCATCATCTAATTCATGGAATTTCTTTCATGCAAGCTAAAACCCATTCCATATTCATTCAAAAGCATGTTGAATCATCACTTTAAAGCATGTTTAAACATCCATTTCATATTTAGAACTTTGGAGTTCAAGAACTCAAGATAACCAATTCCAAATAAGGCATATACTTACTTGAACTTGAGGGGATTCAATCCAAAATTGAAAGGCTTGCTTTCCTCCACTTCTCCTTTCTTTCTTCCTCTTTTTCCCTTGATTTACCTTGGTTTTCCTTTGCTTGGCACGTTCAAGGGGCTGAGAGTTAGAAAATTTTCTTTCTTGCTGAGTTAGAAAATTTGCTTTCTTGCTGAGTTAGAAAATTTGCTTTCTTGGACATTCACACACCTTCTCTCTCCCATGTGAACACGCATGCTTTTGAGAAGCTGGATTTTCTCCAGCTGTGGGCCCCACTTTGGAGCCATTTTCTACAACTACTTAATGCATACTTATCCCCTTAATGAGCTAGATAATTATTAGCCATATAAATTATTTTTTTCACATTTTCTTAATTGCAAAAATCCGAATGCATCAAGACCGTCCAAATTGTCAAGCCCTTGCACGTCACTTGCTGCCCATTTTCATCCATTTTTTAAAATACAAAAATGTGGCTAAATTATACACCTGATTACCCTTTAATTCATATATTAATTTGGTGTAAAAAAATTAATAAAAATCATTGCAGCAGCATCAAACATGGGATGTTATTTGCATACATAAGTTGTCTATTTTTCCACCTTTCATAGCAGCTGCATATCATGAATTTGCTTGGATTTTTTTCACATATTTAAATGCTTATTTATGTATCCCAACATGTCAACTGCATATATACATATTTCATAAAATAAAAAATTCAAAAAATATGGAGCAACCAGCCCATAAACGTGCTGGCTTTGGACACCTCACCTATGCTCACTTGAGCACTCATAACTTCATAAATTATGGACATTCATTGCTGGGATTTTATTTGGATATTTGCATTTTATATTAATGCATAAAATATCTTAGAAATGGCTTGCACTTGATACCTCAAATGTCATTAAATTCATGCACTCATGCTTTGTACTCTAGCATTAAATGTAGAGTACTTTTGAGGTGCATTAGTCAACCATATACACCTTTTCTAATGCAGGAATTTTCCCCATATAATTGTCTTAATATAAACCTTCTAACATGTGCATCTCATAATTTCATTCAACCATTTCGAATTTCATCTCAATCCGATTTTCCTAGCTCCCGTTATAGCCGTTTAAAGTTAACGGTTGAAATTGAAATATGATCAATAAATCATAACACTAATTACATCAAGGATTTTTATAATGTAATAGTCTCATAATATCAAGCCCATCATTATCAACTTTTCTTTCAAATTTCACTTGAATCCGCCGTACAGGCGTTGAGTTATGAATTTTCTAGTGTTTTCCAACATAATTCCATAATTTCCATTTTAATCTCCATTAATTAACTCATGAAAATTAAACTAAAAATTCATGCCATATTAGCATGTTTTAATCCTCATTATGCTTCTTTAGTCACCTTGACTCATAATGGTCTCCGGCGATTAAATTTTTAATCACCTTTCTTAATTGAACCTTAATTGCAAAATATTATAAAATCCTAAAATCATCCAAAATTTTCATTTAATCATATATAAGTCACATTTACGTGTTCAATGCACACATTGAATCTTACTTAAGTTAGGGTTTCACACATACTCTGCAGGAGCTTCAGTCTCGAGCCCTTTAAGCTGCATCATATATATTTCTTGATCTTGTTTGCCATGGAGAAATGCATTTTTGACGTTCATTTGCTAGAAATGCATTTTTGACGTCTCATCATAATCTAATGCATATTTTTAAGAAAATCCACATGTTACCAGCTGAGATTTTTATATTTCGATTAATCTGTCATACCACATATTTGACTTATACACCAATTTACATGATATGGGTTGTACATCTCTTAATTTTGACACAAGGTCCCATGTTTTATTCTGCTTTAAAGCTTGGATTTCTTCTTTGCATAACCCTTCTCTATCTTGGACTCTGTAATGCTTTATCGTATTTGGCGGGTTCCACCTCTTCGACTATTTCTAAGACCGCCACATTAGTATATTTTGGATTAGACTTCCGTTGTCTGCTACATCACTGTGGAAGAGGTCTTGCTTCTTCTCACTTATCTAACTCTTCTAGTTGACTCGGTCTTTCTTTTTTAATACTCCCATGATACACCCATATTTGCCATGGGCTTTTTAACTTTTCTAGTGACTTGGGTCTAAACTCCTCTCTACCTTGTGAGAGTTTGTCCTCCTCAATCAACTCTTCTCTTAGTTGAGTTTGGCCTAGCTTGAGCTATTCCTACAATCTTTCTTTTAACTACTTTATTTCATTGGATTCAGGTAATAAGACTACCTGTGACGACCACCAAGATGTCGCCTCATCAAAAATTACATTTTGTGAGACGTAGCATCGGCTTGTGGTTGGATCACAATATCTTCAACCTTTTCTTCGACTATTATAGCCAACAAATATGCAATGAATAACCTTTTTGTTGAACTTACTCCGAAGGTGGTCAAGAATAACTATGTAGCAGATGCATCTAAACATAAGCAAGTGACTTACTATTAGTATGATGCTCAGCAACTTTTCGAAAGGAGAAATATACCCAAGTTTGGGTTGAGGAAGTTTGTTTATAACATGAACAATAATCTTCATCATTTGGCCCAAAATTTGAGTGAAACATTTGTGGCATGCAGCATACTTCTGCATATCTCTGCCAAGTGTTGATTTTTTTCTACCACTTAATTTCGTTGTGGGGTATTTAGGCAAGTCAGGTAATGACATATCTTACACCTTTGTAGATACTTTGAGAATTCAGCTAAAATATACTCTCTTCTATTATTTGTGCGTAGGCACCATATTTTTTGGCATACGTCAATCTCCACCTTTTGCTTGAATTCTTTAAATTTAACGAGTGCCTCAGATTTTTCTTTCATAAAATCAACAAAGGCATATCTTGAATAGTTATCAATGAAGGTTATCATATGCCAGTGCCACTAATAGAATACTGCTTCACTCGTCTAAATATATCTGAGTGGACCAACTTGAGAGGAGCCTTAGTTTGGAATTTTGATCTCTCATATGGTGTTGATGTGCCTTACCGAATTGACAACCTGCACATACCATGTCTTCTTAAACTTCTAGCTGGGTAATACCTATGAGCATAGACTTTTTCATCATTTGCTTCAACTTGTGATACTTGACATATCCATGTCATGCATGTCATAGATTTTCTATTTCATTTCTCCTTGTCCTGTCTGCATATGCTATCTGTGCAAACATCACATAAACAGACTCAAGCCAATAGCCTTCCATAATCTGTTCATTTATTATTTTTAATTTTTGAAATACTTGCAAGTCATTTGGGCCAAATACCACATAGTTCCCAGATGTTGTGAGTTGTGAGATTAATAATAAATTTTTCTTCATACTTGGTACATGAAATATATTTTTCAATTGTACATTTTGTGGGCTAAACTGAGGAGTAATCATTGTTTTACCAATATGAGTGACAGGCAATTTGGAGTTGTTTGCTGCCATTACTACTTGTCTTCCTTAGTACATAAACGTACTAGTCAGCTTCTCATAATTTCCTGTCATGTGATTGAAATAACCAAAATCAACAATCCAATCATCATTATATTTAATTAATTTTTCACTCACAGATATGAGAGCCAACTCCTCTTCTCTCTCTCAGGGATGCAGAAGGCCACTATTTCTAAAGGCTCTTCCACTACAAGAGATGCTTAAAAATCTCATTCTTCTTTATTATAAGTAGAGGTCACAACATTACTCGCTACTCACTTAAACTAGCAATCTCTGGTGAAGTGGCCTCTTTTGCCACAGTTGTGAATACTAGTCCTTTTGCCTTCGAGATCTCTTTTCTTCTTTGTTGCCACCTTGATGAGCTCCCCCTTGCTGAAAGCTCTGTCCTTGCTGCTTCCTTTCCCAACCTCCCTCTTGCTTTCTTATGTTGCTCTCATTTGGTCTCACAACTCCTCAATCTCTTTTTTGGAATTCTTCCTTTTTACTAAAGAGAGCATTCTCCTCTTCCTTTTTTGAAACTTTAGATATTTGCTTGTTTAAAGCTCTTTGATTAGCCAAAATATTTTCCAATTCGATTAAAGTTGCTTCTTTAGCCCATCCATAGGTAACAATGATAATCTTGTCAAACTTTAGCTTTAAGCTATGAATGATAATTTTTCTCATCCGTGTTTCAGATATAAAATTTTCTAGGTCTAATTTTGAAATTCTCCACAAGAAAATTTAACTTTGGAGAAATATTCGCTTAATGTCATATTTTGCTGCGAGATGGACAATAACTCCTTTTTTTAGCTGTTGGAGTTTTGCATCATTTTTCCTTGTATATAGTGCTATGAGGCTTGGCCCACTCCTTAAGAGTTTGAGCATCATTGATTTTCTACATCAACTCATCCTTAATGGTTACTGCTAATACGTACATAGTTTTGCCAGCTTTTATCTTCGATTTCTTTAATTCTTATCCATCTGTGGGTGGTGCAATACTACTATCACCAATTATATCACATAGATCGTGGTCAAGCAGATAAAACTATATATGCAAATACCGAGTATTATAATTATTATAATTTAGCTTCTCGATGGTGCTAACCAAAGTAGATAAATCTACCAATGTGACTTAGTATG
>JAXCLR010010474.1:0-10218 GCA_035584095.1 Annona squamosa | reverse complement strand
TCAGCTCACGATTAAACAATAAGAAGCACAATAATTAATTGCATTAACTCACGACATTTCCGACCTTTGACATGGTAAATGCAAACAAGCATGAAGCATCTGCACGTAATTGGTTTTCAAGGAGGCCAAGAGCAACCAATCAGGCTGTCCATTCCACCCTTTAAAAATCAATGGTTGATCTCTTCATCTATCTCATATGATTAAGAAAATTATATCACATACGGTTGTCAATGTTAATAACGTACACAAACAAGATTCCTGCCACAATGTGGAGTGTGAGGATAATTAGGCAGCATACGTGCGATGTCGGGATTTTATAAAAGCATCGACGATAACACTTTTGCAGATTTGCAGTTTTTTTCAAATTCAAGCAAAGCAGAGGAGATCCTCTCCAAGATCCACACCATCGATTTCTTTTTGTTTAGCTCACTTGCTCAAAAACAATTTCCCAGAAGGCACCGAGTATCGTTCCTTACTCTTCTTATTATATTTTTGTCAAAATGATTTTTTTCATGGCTCAAGATATGGAATATGATCTTATGCTTCCGGGAGCATGTAAAGTGTTGCATGCTACTAGGTGCATACACTTATTTTTTTTTTGAAATTTTTTTCATAAACTTATTAGCCAAATTGTATTTAATTTGTGTATAAATTTTTACCATTTTTGAAGTATTTTATATATTTATCTTGATTTTTGAAAATTAGTATCATTTTAGGTAATTTTTAAATTACTAAAATGCCACTGATTTTCAAAAATAAAAAATAGATATCTAAAAATCTTCAAAAATAGTAAAAATTGATACATATGTTAAATACACTTGGACTAATAAGTTTATAAAAAAAATTTCAAAAAAAAAGGTGTATAGGCCCGGGAGCATGCAACTGAGGTCCTCAAGATATTACTACATTTATCAATTTTAATCGGCCATGATGCAGCAAAATTTTAAATTATTACTAATTTGGTTGATTATTTTGAAATATATATTTCGATTTATTTGATTATGGAGCATGAAAAAATTGTTCAAATAAGGGATTTGCTTAGTTTATTATCTTTTTTTTTTTAATTTTTACACTTTGTTTAGTAAACAATTTCTATAGATATTAGAGTTTATGTTAACGGTTTTGGTTGATTAAATATTTCGAAGAATTTAGATGATGATCTTTTATCTTTCATACGCAATAGATGTATGCATATTTATACTTTATTATTTAATTTTCGTTAAGATTTGGAGATTTTATTGAATGATAAAACTTTAAATTCATTTATTACATAAGACCTTCTTGGAAAATCTATTTTATTTTGTTGTAAAAAAGTTTTATTTTATGCTAAACCTAAGTCTAAATTTATGTATTTTTATATATCTCTGTCATTTTATTTTAAGTTATCCAATTGGAGATTTATGACACAACTATGTTTTTTTAAAAAAGATTATGATATCAATGCCTTTTTATTTGCATTATTGTGTAGAACTTGAATATACTAGAAAGATTATTTTATTTTTGATTTAGGAATTTTTTTTAAAACATCAAATTTTTATATACTTCTTAAATGTGGGATTTTTGGATATAGTTGGTGAAGTAGCAAAAAATTTTTTTAAGTTATTTTGCAAAATATTTTACTTACTATATTTTCTACATTTTGGATTGGGAGAGGTTGCTAATTGTTGATACTTGAAGTCCACGAGGGTATTATTTGTTTGTTGAGATTAGAACTCTAAGAGAGGGTTAATCCGCCATCTAATTTTTATGAGAGTTATTTAAAGATTTTTACTATTACATAGTGTTGGTCTCGAGTTAATGACAATTACCCAAGAGGGAAGGGGTGAATTGGGTATTTAAAAATTTATAACTTAAACAGAAACTTTACCCCGGATTAATCTAGTCCCCTTTATGAAGAAACGAAATGGAAAGTAATATAATGTAGAGAGCAGAAATATAAATCAACACGCAAGATTTTATAGTGGTTCGGGCAACCTCCCTACTCCACTCTTCTAAGCTCACACCCCTTGTGACTTGGGTTCCACTATTGTATTTCACAAATACAATTAGAGCCACTGCTCTCTTCTAGATTCCAGCTCTAGGGGGCATCAACAAATCACAGCACAAGTAGGTGATGAGTTCCACTTCAATCACACACTACTTTGCTTACACTTGATCATAGTTACCCTAACTAAATCAAGTTCAATACAGCAAAAAGAATAACAGAAAGAATCTGCACGTTACTGTTGTGTAGTGACAGTTATGGCGCAGAGAGGAACTTGTAATGTTGGTTTTGAAGAATCAGCAGTTGAGCTCTAACGCAGATGGACGGCTATAAAAGGAGAATTGGTCAGGCAGCAAAAGTTGGGGGAGGGGGTTTCGAAGCAGAGAAATACGGGCAGAAATTTGAAAGCGAGAGAGAGAGAGAGCAAGGTGGAAAGCACAGGAAAGAGGCGGACTAGCAAGTTGCGTGGAGCGGCCGACACACCATCAGGGCTTCAATCCAATAAGCTTTTCTATCTTTTCCCTTTTTAATTTTAATTTCCTTGTTTAAGATGGATTTGAATTTTATTTTAGACTTAAACATGCTTGGCTAAGCCCTAAATTTAAGGTTTAGGACATAGCATGTGTACAATGTAGCATGATGTGGATTTTTAATTAATTTATGATGGATATTGTTGTTAATTTAATATCTTATGATTTTTATGCTTGCTTTGTACATGGGCCCGTACTTTGGCATGATTCCATATATTAAGTGATGGATCTGAGAGGTGAAAACCTAATATACAATAATTAAGATATTAAACCTGGAAATCTAAGACCATGAGAATAGACATGATGACTTTGAACAATTCCATGAACAATCCACAACTTAATGGATTCTAATTAACTTAATCCCATGAAAATAGGTGTTAAGAAAATTAAGGTACGCCTTGTAGGTCTCGAGAGAAGTTGCAAGGATAAATTAGGATTTGTTCTCATTCGATAAATAATATCTAGATAAAATTATTATACCACTGCTCATTGCAAAAGACACATGTGGTATTAGGGTTTGTTCTCATTCGATAAATAATATCTAGATAAAATTATTATACCACTGCTCATTGCAAAAGACGCATGTGAAATCCTAGACCCTAGCTACTCACACTCACGTTTTGTCTACTCATTCTAATTCGCAAATTTTCTCTTCCCATTTTATTTATTTTCTTTTCCTTTTCCTTTTATTTACTATATTTTCTTTTCACTTTTCTATTTTATTTGCTATGTTCTTTCCATATCTGACACGAAAGCGTTTAAAAGCAAAGTCTTTAGTCCCGAATTTCCTGGGGATCACTAATTTATATACTACAATCTACGACCCATGCACTTGCGGTGAGATTGCGAACAAATATTTTGGCGCCGTTGCTGGGGAACTTCAACGTTACTTTAAATTTTGTTTTTAGATACTTTCTTTATTTTTTTTAGTTTTTCTTTTTTCCCTTTTCTATTTTTTTGTGTATTCTTTCTCTTTTTTACTTTCTGTCTTTTGTCTCCATCTATTTTTATTTTTTATATTTATATTTATATTTTTTTCTTTCTTTTCCTTCTCTCGTTTTTATTTGTTTTTATTGTTCTAAATTAGCTAGTTAATCTTTATATGCACCCACATACTTGAAATTTTGCAAAACAATTAGTTGAAAAACTCTTTGTTGCTGACCCTGAGATTAAACATTCTTTAAGGAGAAGAATTCGTGTCTATAAACAGCAACAAAATTCTAAAGACACCTTGGTGGAATGCAACAATCCAAACCCGCCACATCAAGAGTAGGAGGAAGGCCAGACCGAGAATAACGCTCCTCTAAAAGGATGACCCTTAGCGATCAGAATTGCCTAAACCCTCATGGATTCTGATTATGCATAGTTGAACCAGTGATCAATGGAAGAAATTTTGAACTAAATCTCGGTCTTATCATGATGGTACAATAGGACCAATTTGCAGGACTACCCTCTGAAAACCTAGCTGTACGCATCACTAAATTCCTGTAGTTGTGCAACACGATCAGGGTGCAAAACATCCCATGCGAGGTAATCCGTCTGCTGCTTTTCCCATTTTCTCTTTATGACAGGGAAAACGAGTGGTTCTATTCGATGCCGCCCAACACTTTCAACACATGAGATGAGCTTTCTACTGCATTCCTGGAAAAATTCTTTCCACCCAAGAAAACTAGAAAAATCAGAGACGAGATTAATTAGTTCGTCTAAAAAGATGGCGAAACCCTATATGATGCGTGGGAGAAGATAAAAGATCTGCAGCGCAAGTGCCCTCATCATGGCAGCTCGCGAGGTGATATTATTGAAAACTTTTTCAATGGACTCGATTGACATAGCCGAAGCATCATCAATTCAGCCGCTGGTGGCCAATTTATGCAACTCACTGACGAGGAGACTCTCAAACTCCTCGATGACTTAGCTCTTTATGATTATTAGTACGACGATGTTCGAGGAACCTCTCGGCGATGTAATGTATACGATATCAAATCCATACATTCTATACATGATACACTTGATAAAATTTTGCAACAAAAGAAGCAGGAATCCACAAACCGGAATGCATCTTCTTTTGGACACATTTTATGTGAAATCTGTGGAGCTTCACACTACACAACTGTGAAACCCTGACCGTATATGTGTCATTTTGATATTATAACCCTAAATTTCTTTTTAATTATTTTTATGATAAATGAAAATTCATGAATTATATTGATGGATATGTGTATTGGAGATTGAAATAATGCAATTAGGAATTTAACCCTATGAATACTGCATGTGAATAGTACTTATGAATAGTAATTGGGGATTAAGACATGTGATTAAGAGTTAATCACTTGGATTAACTTAACCACGAAAAGACAAAATAGATATTTAATCACTACAAGATGAAATAGCAATTCTTTTTTATATTTTAATCAAATTTTGGATTTTTGTGGAAAAATAAAGAAAAATTCATAAGTTGCAATCTGAGGGTCGAAATTTGATGAAATTTTTTATGGATGGTTAAAAATTCATGATGAACATGATGAATAGATTAAAATGTGATAAAAATCACAAATCAAAAATTAAGATGAAACGTTAAATAAAGATCGAAAAAGTGAATTCACTTTTCCATTAATGTGCATTTGACCTTTTATTAAAATAAATAAAAAAATAATAAAAAAATTAAATGAGAGCAGCTACAAATCTTAGGGACGTGCAGCTTATGGTGGTGGGTTTTGACCAAAATCCATGACTTAAAATCAACATGATCATTAACAACGGTTAGGATTGATTTAGCCTAAATTAATTAATTTTAAAAATAATAAAATAATAAAAATAGGGCTGAATAAGGTGGCTGGAGCAGGCATAGGGTGGGCAGCTCTTAGCTCAAAGAAATTTTTAAAATTAAAAATAAATACCAATTTATAACTAAATACCTCAAAGCCAGGGGTAAATTCCAAATTGTTGAAAAATGCTACCCTATAAATAGGGCAGCAGGGTGGACATCCAAGGCATCATATCTCAGCTCCACTTGAGTCATTCCATGCCCCCAAAACCCTCCCACACATCCAAGGAAGAAAAGGAGGAAGATAGAGAGAAAAAGGGTGAGAAAAAGTGACATATCTCCACTTCGGGTAAGTGATTTCTACCCAAATTTCTTTTGAATGTTAAGTAGGGTAAAACCAAGCTTAGATAATGCCTAAGCATGAGAAAACAAGTATAGACAAGAAATGATGGTGAAGGCAGCATGCCAAGTGTTATGTAATTTGGATATAAATATTGTATAAATAAATTTGATATAAAGACAATGATGTTAATTTTGAAATAGAAAAGAATACCTTTTCAATGATGATATAACTTTGTTATATGAAAATATATTTCATGTTGGATGAATGATGGAAATTTTCTATGTATTGATGTTATATATATATATAATCCTACCGTTTGATCAGCACAGCAATCCTGAGTTACGTTTACCAATCAAAACGATCCCAAAGTAAGGCTTCTAGGCACCTTGGTTTGGGGCACCATAGAAGTTGGCATCAGAGCACAGATTAGTAAATAGGCAGAAAAGGAAATAAATGACCAAGCTAGA
The DNA here is from genome assembly GCA_035584095.1 of Annona squamosa. NCBI lineage: Eukaryota > Viridiplantae > Streptophyta > Magnoliopsida > Magnoliales > Annonaceae > Annona > Annona squamosa. The sequence continues at coordinate 4,130 of JAXCLR010010474.1, read as the reverse complement.
ATACATGAAATGATGATTATGATTGATTTATTTATCATTGATGATTTATAGAGATGACAGATAGAGGATAGGCTCCATTAAGTACACAGGAACTAGAAGAAGAGATGGAACGGGAACAAGCTCAGGAGAGAGTTAATAGGTTGTTAGCCTCTTAAGAAAGTTTAACCCTAAGACCCCCAGCTCCCACTAGTTACCAAGAACTCTCATATATTAGAGGACCAGAGGCACATCGCCCAATAATCCCTAGTCATCCACTAGGGTTTCTAATATTATTTGAAACCCATCAAGCGGAGTCCTCTAACCGAGCACTCACACCCCCAGACTCACTAGTATATACCCCAGCCAGTCCATTACCTAGGCCATCGGTCATCACTTATTGGCTTGCTGAGAAGGATTTACAGACATATTGGCGAAGGAGAGTTGCCCCAATTCCCCCTAACCTTGGTCCTTTACAGACATATTGGCAAAGGAGAGTTGCCCCATTTCCCCCTAACCTAGGTCCATGGTTTAGATTTGATGCAGGGTATATCCAGTTTCGATATGGAATCCCATGGGCATAGATTAACCGCTGGGAGAGGGAGGCTGCCCAGGCACGGCAGGAAGCTCTGGCCAGGGGAGAGGAAGTAATGGAGCAACCCCCTTCGAAATAGTCTGGTGAGGTCGTCCTACGGGCCATAGAATTAGAGGTAAGGCTTGAATCCCCACCTCCCGCTCCTCTAGCAAATGATGATGAGGACCCCATAAAATGGTCTGATAGTGAAGAGGAGGATGAGAACCTAGGTCCACGAGACTGGTCAGATACTAGTTCAATTACTAAGGAACCCACTGGGTACCCTTTAGTCTTAGGTGGTTCCTGAGGATGAGGAGAAGGGGACGATGAATGGGATGGGGACTAGAAAGACATAGCCACCACCACTGCCAAGGCTTTTTTCTTTTTATAAATATGTAAATATTGATGAAACAAGTACATAAGACTAACATAACCTATATACAAAAGTTCGACTGATGACCCAATGGAGGAATCTATTGATCAAGCAAGGGGTGAAGCCAGCAAAAGAACATATAGGGCAGAATTTGAGGAGAAATCCTCTAGAACTTGCCCATGGTGAGAGGAAAGCTCTATACCTCAAGAAAAAGGTCAATATAAAAGAAAAACCTACTGCAGCCATTGAAAAAGCTATGCAGCAATGGGCAGCCCAGGCTGCCGGGTTATTGCAAGAAATGAGGAACCAACAGGCCCCACCATCAAGAGGAGACGGGAAAAGACCAGGGCCCTTGGCTAATCCCAGCACATTAAGGGGAATGGAGGATGGCCTCCTTGAGGCCAACAGAATGGCTATCAATGCCTTTCTTACCTAGAGACCACCCAAGTTTGCGAGGGAACCGGATCCCCTCATTACAGAACAGTGGATTACGAAAATTAAGAAATTATTCAGGATATCGCCTTGAAATGATCAACAAAAAGTGTTGCGCGCTACTCACCAATTGATAAAGGATGCTTATGAATGGTGGGAAACACTAATGGTCACCATGCCACATCCGGAGCAGATTACGTGGCATGAAGTTTTGAAAGAATTTAATAAAGAATATCTCCCTGTAGGGCTACAGAGCCAGAGGATGATAGAGTTTGAGAAACTCTACCAAGGCAGAATGACGGTTACGAAATATGCTACAAAGTTCAATGCCTTAGTGAGATATGTTCCATAGATTGCTAATGTGCCGAAAAATAAGGCACAAAGTTCCAAAGGGGATTGAGACCCTAGCTAAGAGAGGGGTTAGCCCCGTTACTAATAAAAGACAATGCCTCTAGCATTGAGAGAGCTTGGGCATTGGAGATGGAGTCAATGAGGACCCAAGAGCATAGGCATGCTCAAAAACAATTCTTTATAGCCTCTAAGGAAGGTAAGGCTAATAAAGGGAAAAAGAAAATTGCCAGAAAAAAGAAGATCAACGACAAGACAATGAGCACCCCGATTTGTAGAACTTACTACAAGCACCATTCAGGCAAATGTCTACAAGGAACGGGGAAATGCTACAAATGTAGCCAAGCAGGGCATTTGGCCGAGGACTACGGGACTAACAAAGCCAAAATAATAAAGTGCTTCAATTGTGGTCAAGTTTGACACATTTCGCCCAACTATCTGAATAAGCCATGAGGAGCACCAGCTCCAGGGAGGCCGGCCTAGCAAAAAGTCCTCGCCATTGCCAATCGAACTGGTACTACTGCTAACCCAGTGCGTGTCTAAGCCCTCACCTGAACGAAATCACAAGAGATGGAGGAAAAAGTGATTACAGGTATGATTTATATTTTAGGAAATTCTACAGTAGCTTTATTTGATTCTAGAGCTATGCATTCATTTATATCATACCAATTCGTAATCACGCACACACTTCGGGTAGAAGAAACCAGTAGTACTATACATGTAGAATCCCAATATATAGATTAACAAGTATAAATCAAATCTGCAAGGCATGTCCTATCAAGATAGGAACAAAGATATTAGAAGTTGATCTCATCCTATTACCATTGACAGAATTTGATGTCATACTAGGAATGGATTGGCTAAGTCAATGGGGTGCGACAATTGATTATTGAAATAAAAAGGTGCAATTTGAAACACCAAGAGACGAAATAGAGATTAGTAAAATAAGACAGCCAGAGAAAACAATAAGGATGGTATTAGCTATGAAAGTAGTTAAGTTGATACACCAACAATGTACAACCTATTTGGTCTCAACAAACACAATAAAAGGAGATGGGGTACCTATTGGTGGAAAATAAGCTAAGTCTATGTTTTGATGATTAATAAATCAATTTGAGTATGTTTTGGTTACTAACATTTGAAGAATATGAAGCATGGCAGGTTAAGTCGATTTCCAAGTCGACTCAGGCATTGACTTAGGCCAAGTCGACTCTAGCATCGATTTCGAGGCGTCATTTCCTTCCAGAGTTGAAATCGAGGAGCAGAGCTGCTGAAGTCGCAGACGAAGTCGACTTCGCATGCGACTTAGGTGAAGTCGCAGACCAAGTCAACTCCAGCATCAACTTCGAAACAACATTTCCTTCTACAGTTGAGGTCAAGACTGAGAGGTGCCGAAGTCACATCCCAAGTCGACTCCACTTGTGACTTGAGGTGAAGTCGCAGACCAAGTTGACTCCGGTAGCAACTTGGAGGCGTCATTTCTGTCCAGAGTTGAAACTAAGAACAGGGGCTGCCGAAGTCGCATCCCAAGTCGACTCTGCATGCGACTTGGGCGAAGTCGCAGATCAAGTCGACTCCGATTTCGACTTCAGAATGGAAACATGCAGATCAAGATAAATGGTAGACTCAAGAGTTTCAAAAGAAGATGAAAGAATAAGACAACTCAAAGGCTCAAGACTCAAGACATGAAGTCAAAAGTGAGAATTATAAAAGAGTCTCAAAGGAAGAAATAACCAAACAATGAAGGAATTCAAGTAAGCAATGCATTCCAAGATTTAAGACTCAAGAACTCAAAGGAATCCAAGGTATTCTATGAGAGAGAACAATCAATATGAAGTAAAACAAATGATGAAAGTCATCTCTGAAGACTTCAAATTCATCAAGCAAGCTACCGAGGTGAAGTCGCACCCGAAGTCGACTCCACCTGCGACTTGGGTCAAGTCGAGGACCAAGTCGATGCAGTTAGGAACTTGAAGGAGTTGCAAACAGGCGAAGTCGCACCCGAAGTCGACTCCATCTGCGATTTGGGCGAAGTCGCACCCGAAGTCGACTCCACCTGCAACTTGGGTCGCAACGGTCAGAAAATATTCGAACGTTTGCGCATTAAATGCGCACCACCTACCTTCAAACGTTCGGATTCCCTCAATAATTATTAAAGGCATTCAATATGAACGAGGAGGGTAGCTGAGATTCATTAACTATTCATAACTCTTATCTCAAAAGAGCTTTAAGTGATCAAGCCAATCTTTAGAAGAATTTTACTTCAAACTTCTGGGAGCTGCCTGCTGATTCTCAAAGTCTATACAACAAGTTCTTCTCTGCGCCAAAACTATCTCTACACAACAGTAATGTGTAGAACTTTTCTTTTATTCTTATTGTTGTATTGAACTTGATTTAGTTAGGGTAACTAAGATCAAGTGTAAGCAA
>JAXCLR010010473.1:0-10224 GCA_035584095.1 Annona squamosa | reverse complement strand
GCTTTAATGTGTTTCGGTTAATTTTAATTAAACTGGTGATCACAGTGCTCTTAACGACAAGCACTTGGTACGCATCAGTTAGTATTTAGGAAACGTCCTAGTTACGTACGGGATGTTGCCGAAATTTTTATAAATACATATATATAAAAAAAATTTTAGACCACTTTTATTTATGTTTGGTGTATAAATGTAAGTTAAGTTATGAACTTCACCACTTTTCAAAAGATTTTTGGCATGAAATCCTATGACAACCTCGAAGTTTAAATATGCATAGGTCGGGGCGTTACAGAAGTGGTATCAGAGCCAATATAGTAAAGTGGCAAAACTTTTAAATTTCTTAAATTTTAGATTATGATTTAATTTTTAAGTTTAATATTAAGATTGCGGGCTAAGAAATATAATGTTACATTTCTTATCATATTTTTGACATTGTCTATAAATAGATAAGATGGCAGGTCAAGACCCAAAACCAGCGTTCCTGATGCCAAGGCAAGTGGAACAGGAGGCGGCAGAATGACATCGATTGCAGGATGAAAGGATAAGACGCTAGTTCCATGGCCGAGAAGAACTAGTGCAACCTGAACAACATGCCCTCTGCCAGAAGTGGGACATGGTGAAGATTTCATATTTTTAGCCTAGAATGTAATGCCTCCTTTAAGGAACCCTTCTATGATACTTAATAGGCTACAAGAAAGGCAAATAGCAGAATATTGGGAAGGAATTTCAGATCCCGAGGATTCCAAGCAAGGGCCTAGGTATAAATTGGAGCACGGGCTCTATAGGTTTGGCCATGGAGCGACTGTTGCAGAAATTTCATATAACGAAGGAAGATTGGCGTAATAATTAACGGAAAAGCATGCGATGGGCGAAGAAGTTGAATTATAAGAGGAGGATGGGGACACTGAAATTCTCATTTTGGTTGACGAACAGGTTCAAGAGGTAAATAATGATGAAAATGTCATTGCAAATGGACAAGATTCAGACCACCTTCTTCCAAAGGATGAAAATGACCCGATTGAGCATGATAATGAAAATGATCCAATTGAGCATAATGATGAAAATAACCCTGAAGAGTCTGAAGTGGGGGACCTTGAAGAGCCCCACGAGGAAGAGATTGAGGAGGGAGATTTTGATGGGTTTGAGGGACCTGGGCTTGATGATGAGAAGAATTTTAATGGTTTTAAGGAGCCCGAGCTAAATGAGAAAGAAGGTGCCGAGGAAGAGGCCGAAGTAATTGATGTTGGAGAGGATGCTCCATTTGCTAATGATTCAGAAGAATCTTAGTGCTGGCTAAAAGAAAAGGAGCCCTGGAACAAAACGATCTATACAATTCTTTTTGGTGCAATAATAGGTGTTTTTAAAAAATATTATTGCGCGTTTTTGGAGAATGTAAATATTCACAAAAGCGAAAAAAAGATACATTTTTTGAATGTTATACATGTATGATTTTTTTTATAGACAGAATAACATATGTGTCATGCATGTATACACAGATGTAAATGATGTACATTGTTAAGATAATAAAATATGTATATCTTTTGTTGACTCAGTATATTAACATGAAATTTTATTAGTTATTTTGAATATCATAGTTATAATATGTGTGTTTAAAATTTAAATCTTTTTATATAGCAAGTAGAGATGGTGGGAGAACAAAAACCTGGACGTCCTAAGAAATGAAAAGTGGCTGAAATTCAAATGCAAGAGCAAAACCAACAAGAGACTAAGCCACCAGAGGAGGAAGTGTCAAACTCGCCTGCGAGAGTAGAGTCGGTGTCATCATCATCAAAAGATCTTATGCAAATTGTGGATAAAAGAATACATGAGGTAGTACACAAAACAATAGCTCAAGCTATGGATGTTATGGATCAACGATGGGCGACCCGACAAGTTGATATGATGGAGAACTTTATGTGCTATCAAAGGTATAGGGAAGAACAAATGTGCATAAATATAAATACTAGTGTTGGATTCACGCAACCAGAGGATTTGATAAATATCGGTTTGGGGGCAATAGGAAGAGAAAATTTTCAAAGTATTCCTGAACCAAGTCAAGGAAGGATGAACCCAGTAAATGTAGATTTCAATAGAGCTGGTGCAGGATTAGGTAAGACAAGAATGGCCGAAGAGGAGCAGATTGAGGCTACTCGTAAAGCTATTTCAACATTTTTAGCACATTCCCCAGATTTGTAAGTGCGCCGAATCCGGCAGTAGCTGAACAATGGTTAAAAGAGATGGAAAAATTATTTAGGATATCATCATACATAGATACATAGAAGGTAGATTGCACTGTCCACTTATTAACTGACGAAGCTGAGGAAAGGTAGACGACTTTGTCGAGTATGATGGAGAATCCTAATGAGGTAATATAGATGTAATTTGTAGAGAAATTCAAAAAAGAATATTTTTCAAGTACCCTAATAGATAAGAAAATATTTGAATTTGAGAGACTATATCAAGGCAAGATGAGTATGACGGAATATGCTACTAAATTTAACGCCTTGGTAAGATATGTGCCGTGGATTGCGAATTCTTCTGCACAAAAAGCACATCGCTTTTAGGATGGATTGAGGACCAATTTAAGGGAGAGTTTGGCTCCCTTTTTACTGGTCAATTATGCTACTGCATTGGAAAAAGCAAGAGCCTTAAAAGCTGCAGAGTAAAGAACTTACAAGATTTAGCAAAATCGGAAGCGAATAGATTCAAATTTAAAGGAGAAAGATAATCGGGGACTAAAATTTAACTAGATGATGCTTGAAAAGGGTAAGAAAGAGAAAAAGGAGAGAAAGGAACTCCCCATATGCCCTAAATGTCAAAAGAAGGATAAAAGAGAGTGTCTAAAGAGGACCTTTCAATGTTATAAATGTGGACAAACTGGTCATCAAGCTAATAATTGTGGTGTTATTCAAGAAGTAAGATGTCACATTCAAGAAATTGATCCCAGGTGTTTATGGTGTAACAAACCTGGTCATAGGATAGCTGAATGTCCAAACTTAAGTTAAGAAAACCTGAATATCAAAGGGAAAGCTACGCAGCAAAAACCGACATCAACCTCGAATAGGCAAGGAATCCAAGCTCAAGTGCATGCGCTAACTCAAAATAAATGAAAAGAATAAGAGAAAAAGTAGTGACAGATACAATTTTTATTTTTAGATTCCCTATCATGACGTTGTTTGATTCAGGTACAACAAATTCATTTATATCATGTCAATTTGTAGCTACACACAACTTAATTGTACATAAAATCGATACCGCTGTACATGTAGAATCACCCATATATAGACTAGCCAGTGTTAATCAAGAATGTAAATCTTGTCCTATTAGGATAGGATCATGCATCTTGGAAGCAGACTTCATACTACTTCATATGACTGAATTTGACGTCATATTGGGAATGAACTGGTTAAGTTGATGGGGTGCTACTATAAATTGCAAACAAAGATAAGTTTCTTTTCTACAATACCAGGGAAAAAAATTTCTATTGAGAAATTGAATGAGCCTGGAATATTAATTTCGGCAATGATGGCTGCTAAGCTAATACGACAACAATGTATGACTTTTTTAGTTCCAATGTAATTAGTTGAAGGGAATCAGTCTATGTTCGGAAAAATTCCAGTGGTTTGCAAATTTTTAGATGTATTTCCAGAATAGCTAGGGTTGCCTCCAGAAAGAGAAGTTGATATGACTATTAAATCTTTACCAGACACTACACCAATTTCTAAGGTACCCTAACGTATGGCACCTGCTAAGATGGTTGAGTTAAAAGTACAATTGCAAGAATTATTAGATAAATAGTTTATACAATCTGAGTATCAATTATCGGGAACAGAATAAAATAACTGTCAAGAATAAGTATCCATTGCCAAGAATGAATGATTTGTTTGATCAGCTTAGCGGGGCCGTAGTGTTTTCTAAAATTGACTTGCAATCGGGTTATCATCAGCTTAGAGTGAGCTCGCAGTACATTTCAAAGACATCGTTCAAGACAAGATACAGACATTATAAATTTTTTGTGATGCTTTTTGGGTTAACCAATGCCCCTGTAGTATTTATGGATCTCATGAATAGAGTATTTCGAGAATATTTGGAGAAATTTATAATGGTGTTCATTAATGATATATTAATTTATTCTAAGTCAAAGGAAGAACACCGTGAGCATTTGCGGATCGAATTAAATCGGCTAAGGACAGAAAAGTTGTATACTAAATTAAAGAAATGTGATTTTAGGCTAACGCAAGTTACATTTTTGGGCCATATCATCTCTGCTGAAGGAATCAGAGTGGACCCACAAAAAACAGAAGTTGTAATAAAATGGCCAAAGCCAAACATAACAACTAAAGTACAGAGTTTTCTGGGATTAGATGGTTATTATCAAAGATTTGTTGAAGAATTTTCTAAATTATCAACACCACTCATTAAGTTAACTCGAAAAGGAGTTAAATATAAATGGACTGATGATTGTGAGTCAAGTTTCCTAGAACTTAAATAAAGGTTGATTCAAGCACCAGTGTTAACAATTCCGGATAGTAGTGAGAATTTTGTGATTTATAGTGATGCATCTCATCAAGGTTTGGGGTATATGTTAATGCAGAAAGGTAGGATAATTGTGTATGCTTCCAGGCAACTGAAACCCAATGAAGTAAATTATCCAATCCATGATCTAGAATTAGCAGCTGTAGTATTTGCCCTCAAAATTTGGAGACATTACTTGTATGGTGAGAAATGTGAAATATATACAGACCACAAGAGTCTCAAATACATTTTTACACAAAAGGAATTAAATAAGAGACAGAGAAAATGGTCGGAATTATTAAAGGATTATGATATAACCATTCACTATCATCCTGGAAAGGTTAACGTGGTTGCAGATGCCTTAAGTTGGAATGTGAGTCTTGCTCATTTACTTACATTAGAAGAAGGAATACTTCGTGAATTGAGGCAAATGGATTTAATTGTTAGTATGTCAGGATTGCTAGTGCGATTATCTCAAATTGCAGCTGCAGTCAACTCTATTTGAACAAATTAAAAGTGAACAACAAAAAGATACATAATTGCAAGAACTGATGAATCGTATGAAAAATAAGAAAAACCCGGATTATGCTGCCGATGAGCAAGAAATTTATAGGTATAGGCCCTTTGCATTCCAAATTCAATGGAAGTGAAAGATTTATTGTTGAAAGAAGCTCATTTTTCCTCTTTTTCAATGCATCTAGGCAGCATAAAAATGTATAGAGATATTAAGCAAGGATATTGGTGGAATAATATGAAGAAGAAAATTGCATTATATATTTTAAAGCGTTTAACTTGCCAAAAAGTTAAAGTGGATTATCAAAAAATGTCTTAAAAATTGCAGTCCTTAGAAGTCCCCCAGTAGAAATGGGATTATATTACCATGGACTTTATAGAAGGATTGTCAAGAACCCAAGACAGACGTAATTCTATATGGGTAATTGTTGATCGATTATCAAAGGTGGCACATGTCCTTCCAATTAAATCAAGTTTTACGGCTGAAAGATTGGCTTGAATTTACTAGAGAGAAATTGTGCGATTACATGGGGTACCTAAGACCATTGTGTCAGATACAGATTCCACATTTACTTCTAAATTTCGGAAGAGTTTACACAAGACAATGGGTACACAATTAAGATTTTGCACTGCGTTTCATCCACAAACGGACGGACAGACAGACAGAAAGAGTCAATTAAATTTTAGAAGATATATTAAGAATGTATACACTGGAATTTGGAGGAGCATGGGATGAATATTTATCTATTGCAGAATTTGCATATAATAATAACTATCAAGCAAGTATTCAAATGGCTCCATTTGAAGCGTTTTATGGAAGAATGTGTAGAACACTTCCAAATTGAGATGAAATTGGTGTAAGAAGTTTAGCCCCTAATTTATCTCCTAGAATGGTAGAGAAAGTTCAAGTAATTCGCAAATGTATGAGAACAGTGCAAAGTAGACAGAAAAGCTATGTAGACTACAAAAGGAATGATCTAAATATTCAAGTGGAAAATCATGTATTCATCAAAGTTACTCCAATGAAAGGGATTACCAAATTTGGAAAAAAGAGAAAATTGAGTCCCTGGTATATTGGTCATTTTGAAGTGTTAGAAAAGATTGAGAATTTGCCTTATAGAATAGTACTGCCACCAGTCCTTGCCGTAGTACATGATGTGTTTCATACAACAATGCTTCGGAAATATGTGGCTAACCCCAGTCATATTTTTTCCACTGAATCACTTTCAATTCAAAATCATTTGAATTATGACAAGAGACTCTTTGAAGATTGTAGATTATAAGCAGCAAAAGTTAAGGAACAGAATAATTGAATATATTGAAGTTCAGTGGAACCGATATCCAAACAATGAAGCTACGTGGGAATTGCTTGAAAAGGTGGAAAGAAAATATCTCCAATTAATTCTAGATGATTAAATGGTTTCGAGACAAAACTTTTTTAAGGGAGGAAGAATGTAGAGTCTGGTCACAAAAAAATTATATGTTGTTGCATGTGCATGTTTTCAGTACACGTGCAGAGCACCGAAACATAAAAGGGGTGTAAGAGGGAGATTAGGCGCAGGAAGTAACTAGAGAGGAAAAAAAATGGAGAGAAAGAAAGAAGAAGAAGAAAGGAAGAAAGATAAGGAGAAAGAAGAAGAGAAGAGAGGAAATCTGCCATCCACGTCGCCCTCCACGCCGGGTCGCCAAAGCTAAGGAAGAGATGATTTGTTATGTTGGGTTTTTTCAATTTTTATCCCAAATCATGCAATAAAATAAGAGTTTTGCTAAAATACCTTAGTTAAACACATATGGAAGTAAATTATACCGATTTAAGTAGTAAAATTGGGTATTTAGGGATCCGAGAGTTGAAATAGATAGGATTTTTATTTTTATTTTCAAAAAATAGCAGAAAAATCATGGGTCTTTTGATAAACTCTTGAATAAGAGGATATTTGGAACTCAAATTATGAAAATGAAAGGTTAAAAATCAAGTCAAGTGTGAAATAAAAAATTCAAGAGGAAGTGTATCCAATTTTCTTGTTCTAAATCATGATATAATAGTTGCAAATGTTATTAGAATGTATTACTTATAAATTAATATGCCCAATTTTTTGTAAAAAGGAGAAAAATTAAAATTTTTCATGACCCGTGGAAATTGAGTCACCCAAAAACGTGGGTAAAACATGAGGCTTTTGGAGTATTTGATTTAAACATTATTTATGGATAAATTTTAAGATATTTGGAGTGTTAAAAATATAAAAGAAAATTTTATAGAGAGGTTACGTTAGGTTGTAGATAGGGTACGGGTGTTGAAAATTTATGTGAAATTAGTGGGTAACAAATTCACATAGCATAAGAATGATTGATAACTTTTAAAATGTCTAACATATGTATCTTAAGTAGGCATTTAATGGATAAAAAATTATTATTAGCTTTCAGATCAATGCATCTGTAGCCATTAAAATTAGAATGTAATATATGGTAATTTAAGTCAATACTTAGCCAAAATTGCTAATTTTGATAGGAAAAGGAAAAGAGAAAATGCAAGACATGACCTGAGACTGTAAGGTAAACAAGCTTTTCAAATTCAATGATTTATTATGATAAAATGTCTATTTTGTGATTTATTTTGAGAAAAGATGTTTGCAACAAATGTTCATGTTATGTTTTTATTTATTTTCCTAAAAATATGTGCAAATCAAGTCATTTTCATAAGTATTCTAATTAAATTTTTATACAAACATTAAACAAATCCTTGGGAATGACCATTACCCTATTTTTCCCTTATATATATATTTATGTTATTAAGGCATGTTTCGGATTTGATTTTTGGAAATGACTTTTCTTTTTATAATTAACCGAGCAAACCTTTTTTACGACATAAATACACTTGACCATTTGTGTGGATGCGACTCATGCATGGGAATGAATGTAAGATTTCGCCAAAATTGTAATTGGATAGATAGTCCATCCTTGACGTTGCCTAGTCGGTGTGTCCGACGTATGAGTGTGAGTGATCACTTCATAAGTGTCACCTACCAAAGAGAAAAATTATGTCATTGAATGATGCATGTTGTGATTGCATTTTATTTTCATGCATACATGATATTTTATGGAGACGTTCGTATTTTTCTTTTAAATAATACTTGCTTACTGGGTTCTTTGTATTCACCGATTTTATTAAACCGTTGCAAAATGTACCGATTTCAAGAGCTATGGAGACTTCATTGGGTAGAAGGGTAGTGAATTGAAGAGTTATGTGAGACTCTTGAGGATGTTTGACTCATTTTGTAATTTGATAAACCTTAGAAGTGCTAAATTTTTCTTAGGTCTGTGAAATGTGTGTATTGTATATATATGTATATATTTTGCATGTATGGTATGAAAGATACTTGTAATATTAATTCTTTTATATTGTGTGAATTGTATGGATATGTGTATTGTACGTGATGAAAAATATGAGAGTATGAAAAATATTGTATGATTTTGATGAAATTGTGAAGAAATGGGTTGTTTATGGTTATGATGTGAAGAAAATGAGTTGTTTGTGGTTATGATAAAGTAATACAGGTTATTTTTTATGTAAAGGATTGTATGATGAATGTTTGTATTTAGGAAATGTCTTAGTTACAAATAAGATGCTGCCGAAATTTTTATAGATACGTATATATAAAAAAAATTTGTCTTAATTACAGACAGGATGCTGCCGAAATTTTTATAGATACGTATATATAAAAAAATTTTAAACCACTTTATTTATATTTAGTGTATAAATGTAAGTTAAGTTATGGACTTTCCCATTTTTTAAAAGATTACTAACATGAAATCCTATGACAACCTCGAAGATTAAATATGTCATAGGTCGGGGCGTTACATTAATACCAAGAATGGAACATCATATTTTATTCTTATATAACAATTCAATCAATATTAAAATGCAGAACTCTTAAACATACATTTAAGAAGTACCAAGTAAGCCTTCCACTATTATTATAAACTCTAAGCAATCACATTTTAGATATTACATATTACTGCACACTTGTTGTTGTCTCAAAATATATAACTATAATTAGACAACTGCAGTACAGAAATAAAAATAAAGAACAACAAATTATTGCAACTAGTTGTCAAAGGAGAAGCTCCATGACATCCAACAAGTCTATACTTGTCAATGTGCGAGAGGGTTGGATGACACTACTACTTGTGACGACAAGAGAGATCCCAAGCACAAGCAGCGAAGATGCAACAGTAGTGGCTCATAGATCTGTAGAGGGGGGAGTTAACACATATGTCCGAAAATTTGTTAACTTTCACATTTTAGTCCAAATTAGATAAAAGCATAGAAAATCATCCAAATTGAATAGTGCAAAAAAACAAATGCCAAAGAAATTTGAAATTCAATGGCTTTTCATAGCTTCAAAATGCAATGAATGCAATGAAAACTACAAAACCCATAATCCATCAAATTGCACACCAACATAAAGCAACAAAAACCCATCCTCATCAAACCCAAGTCACGAATTTGAATGTCCGGCCGAATTCATTTCATAAGATTGATCGGAAGAGGATCAAAATCATACATTGAATGAGCAAATGAATAGACCGAGGAAGAGATGCTGACACACTCGAACAGAATAGAACCTCACTTGAATTTCTTCAGGAAATGAATTCACGGGCACCTTGAAATGAAAGAGAAGAAAAGTCGAAAAAGAGAAGAAATCCAAAGGGAAGTGCAAGATGAACGAAGAATAGGTGTAACAAGGAGAAATTGGGACAAATTAGAGAGGGGGATCGGAGAAGCCGACAAGAGAGAAAGAGGGGAGGACACGAGAGAAAGAGATGGAGAGAGGTCCGATATACCTTGTAGGAGTGCAACTTGGGCCGGGTTCGGGCCGAACCCGAAAAAATGCAATGTTGAAACTTTGAACTTTTCAACCCGAACCCGAATTGAAATAGGCCTCGGTTTCGGGTTCGGGCTTGCCTGAACCCGAATTTGCATTTATATAAAATATGTAATTTATATTATAATAATAACATATTACTCATGAATGGATGATGGACAACAGGAGTATAGCATGGCAGGCATGGACAACTCATCGCCGAAACAATCTAACGTTTTAAGTGATTTCAACAAAATGCCTATTCCCAATTTACATTACGATACAGGTCCAACAGTTTTTTTTAAAAAAATTACTCTTCACGCCTTTTCTACTGAAG
>JAXCLR010010472.1:0-10230 GCA_035584095.1 Annona squamosa | reverse complement strand
TTCATTTTGATGTGGAATACACATGACAAGTAGAGGAAGTTAAGGAAATTTAATAAATAAAAAAGAGAAAATATGAGCGCAGGAAATTATAGGAGCTTAATAAATAAGAATAGAGTGTGAGAATATGTGATACAGATGGATAGAAATGCCAAGAGAGATGACCATGGAAAAGTGGAGTGCACCAAATTTATTAGGCAAGTAGAGTACTTTTGTGACTTAATTTATTGGTTAAATAACTATTTAAATTATTTATCATAGAATTATTAAATAAAATTATTTATAAGTGGAGATGTCGTCATTTTTATGTTGTTTAATTTCATTTTGGAAATTATTGCAATTGTTATGAAAAGATGGTTAACGAAAAGCACATTCTTATGAGTTGCATAAATCATGCATTATAAATTATTTAAGCGGCTAATTGTGCATATTATTTTAATGAGTTGATTTTGGAATTTTATTGCATTGCAAAAAAATGATTGGAATGAAATACATTATCAATATTATATATATAGCATGTGGTTTTATTAGAGATTTTATTTATATGAACTAACATTATTTCTATTTATGCAACATGACATACATATATATCATGGTGGGTGAATAATTAGTAGATGTTAAATGTAATTTTATTTATTTAAATTAGCACCATGGGTATAAATGTATACACGGTTTCACATAACCCCCTCCATTGTCGAAATTTTCATTTTTGATAAAAAAAATTCCAAATTGTTAATTATATTCAATATAATTTATTTAGCTAAGAGACCAAGTTTCATCTAAATCTAGTATGTACATTGGTCATAGTTGGTCAAAGATAGATACATTCACATGTAAATTGGAAAAAATGCTTAGATTTGTTCACATATATTTTAGAATGTAGCAACGCCCATATATTTATGATATTTTAGATAGTTTAAATGTTGAAAATACTACTTAAATTATTTTATTACATTGATTTTACATATTTGTAAATAGGGTTCATATGCAATAATACTAGACAAATGAAAGAGTTTCTATCGTAACATAAATGATACTAAAAATAATGAATGGAATGATTTTTCATCAATCATCTAGATGTTAAAAATAAAAAATTATTTGTATAGTATCTAATTGTTAATATTAAAATGGATTGTAGATAGAATTGAATTGATATATGGCATAAATATACTCCAAAATGGATTATTCATGAATGGAATTGAATCAAATATATAATATAATATATTAAATATTAGAGTGGACGATGATTAAATTAAATGTTACATATAATATATGATATTATTTCATACTTGAGCCACCTATGGATGAATTACTATATATGTGTATATATATAACAAATGATATTGATAACATTATTGGTTGGATATTGAGCTCCATCAGTATAGGTGAATTTTGCCATGTAATTCAGATATTAGCAAGTGATGTTCGAGTAATGTGGATGAAGGTCCCCGAACAATATAGAATGTTCATTTGTAAATAATTTTTAGTTAGTTTAACTATTTTAAATAATTTATTAATCGATCTTGCATGCGTTGATAGTTGTTTAATATCAAATATTTAAATTCTATAGCATTAGCAACAATTTAATTAAATGATGTAAATATATTATATACAAAGTGAGTTAAATTGTAGGTTATTGATGAATGTCATTGACATGATAAAATATTAGATTTAAACTTTACATAATGAAATTATATACATGCTAATAACATTAGAATTCCTAGGAGCATTCAATATTGTATTATAAGTTGAGTTCTTTTACAAGAGGAGGAATGTTATAGAAATTCTAATGGAAGTTATTTATATAATGAGAAAGATGTCCAGCAATCCCAATAAATTTGTTTGCAATTGGCATTAGTAGTATATCTCCTGGTGGATGTTGAAAATATATCTTCAAATACTATAATGAATGTCATATTGAATATTTGTGAAATATTTTAAAAATTATATGTTCATGCATGTGTTGGAATCAATAGCAAACTAAGCATAATCTGTGTTTTGATTATTAACAACTCAATTTGAGAATGTTTTGGATACTAATATGATTTGTTGAAATTGTTTAGAGGCTAGAAAATTAAAATTCAGAACTTGACAGATCAAGTCGCAAAGCCAAGTCAACTGAACTATTGACTTGAGTAAAGTCAATACCTAAGTCGACCTCAATATCTACTTGGAAAGAGCAAATCCTTCCAACGCTGAAGTCTGGATCCAAGACAGGTGAAGTCGCAAGTCCAAGTTGACTCCAGCTGCGACTTGGGCGAATTCGTAGACCCAAGTCGACTCCACTATCGACTTCAAGTACTCAAATCTTCCAGCATTGAAGCTGGGATCCAAGACAGGTGAAGTCGCAAGTCCAAGTTGACTCCAGCTACAACTTGTGTGCAGTCGTAGACCCAAGTTGAGTCCACCATCGACTTTAGATGCTCAAACCTTCCAGCGTTGAAAGTTGAATCCAAGACTAGTGAAGTCACACCCAAAGTCGACTCCATGTGCGACTTAAGTGAAGTCGCATCCCAGGTCGACTCCACATACGACTTGAAGTGAAGTTGGAATCCAAGTTGACCCAGATATTCGACTTGAGTCAGAATGAAGAAATATGTAGTCCAGACATGCATATGTGCCAGAGTTAATCATTCAAGACCTTATGTTTCTCAAGAAATAATTATTGGGCTACATCTATGAACTTCAAGACCAAACTATTTTAAGTTCATGACATGAAAGCAAGTCTCCAAGAAAAGATGTTCATGTTGAGTTCCAAAATCAAGAATATCAGTGGAAGAATAATATAAGATGGACAACAAGCATTCAAGGTCACTCTCAAGAAATCCAAGTTCCAACAAACGCATATAGAAAGTGAAATTGCACACGAAGTTGACTTCACCTGCGACTTGGGTCAAGTCCTGGACCAAGTCAACTTGAAGTGGAGCTTGAAGTTTTGTTGGAGACCAAAGCCGCACCCCAAGTCAACTCCAGTATGCGACTTAGGTCGCAACGGTCGGAAAAACTCGAACGTTGGCACATTAAATGCACGACACCTACCTCCAAACGTTCGAATTTACTCCACTATTATAAATAAGCATTCAAGTGAATGTGTTAGAGGTTAGAGAAAGCAATTACTAAGATCCAACTACTATCCTCTCGAAGCATTAAGTGATCAACACAAGTTTCAAGTGAAGAACTAAGCTCTAACGTTGATCGAATCATCTCCTCCACAAGTTTTTCCATGAGCCGAAACCTGCCTACACAATCTATAAAGTGTAGATTTTTTTATTTGATTCATTACTTATATTTGCTACTTGGTTTGATATTGGTGTTTTGAACCAAGTGAAAGCAAAATAGTGTTGTGACTTGAGTGAGACTCGTCACTTACTTGTGTTGTGATTTGTACACGCCCCTAGAGCTGGAATCTAGAAGAGAGTTGTTGCTCTAGTGCATTTGATAGTACAATAGTGGAACCCAAGTCACAAAGGATGTGAGCTTGGAAGAGTGGAGTAGGGGAGGTTGCTCAAACCACTATAAAATCTTTGCCTACTGCTATGATTTGTATCTCTAATTTTATTACTTTATTACTCTTTATATTATTCTTTTGTTTCATTAAGGGGATTAAATTAAATAAGAAAAAATTTCTGTTTAAGTGAAAATTTTAAAATACCCAATTCACTCATCCCTTCTTGGTTAATAGTCATAAACTTGGGACCAACAATATGTAGTTGTATAATTAACTTATTTGTGTATGTAATTATATAATTAACTTATATAATGTAAATTAATTATTTAGTGCTTGTCAAGAAGTGGTGTAAATATATGGATGAATATTTTAGGTCTAGTAGCCATGACATGACATATTAGAGTAACAAATTAGTAAATAATTTATTAATAGAAGGTTGAATTTATGCTGGACGAATATTTGTGGTTATACAATTATTAAAATTTTTTATATATTCATGTTTGCAATTGTATAATTAATTTAAACTACATAAATTAGTTATTTCATGTAACACTAATGATTATGGAATTAATATATTAAATATATATTTATGTTACTAGTTGTTTAATTAATTTATGTGATATAAATTAATTATTTGTTTTATAAGATCTTTGCTATGGTTGAAATTAATATCAATTGTATATTAATATCAGCAGACATTTTAGGTCTAGTGGGCATGACATGGAATATAAATTAATAAACACTTCATTAATAGGTTGGACTTATGAATGGGATCCGGTGCTTAGTTAAATATTTGTGGATATATGAAAGTATTAGACTTTTATTTTTACTATTAGCAATTATATAAGAATTTTAATCATATAATTACTTTATTTTAATATAAATTAATTATGTTATTATGCCATGTGTTAGGAATTAATATAAAATAATTCTTGTGATTATTATTATTTATAGATGAACATTTTTGATGTGGTGGTCATGGTGGACTTGTGAATGCTTAATTAAATGTAAACGTTTTATTTCCTTAGTATGTTCGGTATTTAGATGAAATTAATTAAGTAAAATTTGACATTAGATTATGATAACATCATGAAGTATAATTTTGATTATATTTAGAGTTATTTTTAACTAATATGAGGAATTGGTTCAAAAAAGATGTGTTACTTAAATTATTATACGGCTTGATCATTTATGCTAATTGTGGAAAATTCATGAGAGAAAGAGAACAAGTCATGTGCAAATGCACAACACTATAATTGATTGAGATCATATTGACATGCACCCGCTCTTACTTATTTGAGGCACAATTGTAGAAATTAAGGTTCATTTTTTATGAATAGCATAGGTTATGAGGTTTTTATTTGTTAATTATTTTTAGTGTATAAATTACTTGTAGTATAACTTATCCTACTATGCCAGTTTACTTATAGGATAAGTTTGCAAATCGTGTAGAGTTTGACTTTCTTAGTGCTTAAGTTACCTTTTTCTATAAATAGGGTTACATAGACTTTACATAAGATAGTTTATTTCAGTAATCAATTTTGAGATTTTGCTTTCCTTAAAGTTGTCCTCTCATCTGACTCTAAAATTTTGAGATTTTGCTTTCCTTAAAATTGTCCTCTCGTTCAATCCTAATTCTTCTAATTCTTTTCTCTTTCTTCCCTTTTTCATTCAAAGTCCTCCCTTATTATTGATTTAGGGAATCTCGTTTTACGTCAACTTGTAATCAAAGTGAAACTTGTTGAAGTTTTCAAAGAAAGATTGAGGTTTTGGCATAATTTCAAGCATTCCAACCGCTACAATCTCTCGCGACAGTACCGCCTCACCGCTAGAGTAACCCTCTCACTATAAGTCTGTCTCATTGCTATAGTTACAAAGAATAACAAAAACTATAGTTAAGTGCGCATACCTTCTTTAAGTTCATTATATAGCATCTTGTAGGTTAATTATTTTGTGCAAATTCAAATTATAGTAGTTGTTAAGTCACTTTTATACTATTTATTTTGGTTAGTAATTAGATAAAATCTAAGTGTTTAAGATGATTTGAATAATATATTGATGAATTTATCTTTGTTTGGCATAAATCACTCATGTCTAATTGATTCGTGCAAAGTCAAGAAAAGGAGACAAGAAGATTTGAAGTATAACAAACAATACCCATTCAAATTGATAATTTAGAAGAATCAAAAGGAGACAAGAAGAATCAAAAGGAGACAAACCAGTGATCAATATGAGCTAAACCATGTTTCACTTGAAACCTGAATTCTTTTTAAGTTCAACGCAAAAATATGAAGCAAAGCTGACTGAGCCAGGGACCAACTGGGTTACGCTAAACTCGTTGCCGGTAGTATGCTCAAGTTCTCTACTATTTTATATATAAACATCTGTTGTACACATCCTAAAGCATCTAAAAAAAATCCTTGGAGTTAAGATTAAGGTCCAGAAATGAGAGGAGGCAAAGAGCACAAGGTAAGAAGTGAGACAGCGAGTTACTTGAAGCATTCAAGACACTGTAGAAGATCCTAAGCAATAAGATTTTCTTTTCTTTTTTTCTTTTGATTATATTATTGTGTTTATAATGAATTTGAGATATAATTTTATTTTATATTTGGATTTGATCATAAACATGTTGGGCTAAACTCTTAATCTAGGATTTAAGATGTATCATACATAAAATGGAGCAGATATTGTAGTTTTAATTAATTTATGGAAGATAGTGTGTAGTAATTTAATATCGTTTGCATTTAATGCTTGCTTGAGACTGCACTTTGGTAATGATTCTCATATATTACATGAAGAAACTAAGATGTAGAAGTCTAATGTATAACAATCAAGATATTAAACCTAAAAATCTAAGATCATAAGAATAGACTTGATAACCTTAAGAAATTCCACGAGCTACCACAGAACTTAATGAATTCTAATTAACTTAATTCTATGAGAATAGATGGTTAAAAAATTAGAATTATGCCTTGCAGGTTTTTAAAGAAGATATAAGGATAATTTAAGGTCGGTTCTCTTTTAACATATAATATCTGGATTAAGTAAGCACTTAACGTATCTATTACAGAAGATGTGTGAAATCCTAGAACCAAGGTACTTTCATCCTATGATCTCTAATCTTCGTTTTATGTTCTCAATATTCTCTTTTTATGTTATTCATTTCTCTTTACTCTTTTAAATACTACAATTTACGAGTTGTACACTTGCAGAAAGATTGTAACAGTAGCATATATCACTTCGCATTAAATTACATTCTTACTTCATTCTTATTTACTTCTTGTTACATCAGCAATGGTTATAAATTTGGAACTTGTTACCTCCATCAAAAGATTGTCTGAAACTTTTGACCTTTTAATTGAAAAATATGATTCCTTAGCCAAAAAATTTAAGACTTTATCACAAGAATAAAAAAATATTTCTTGAAAATGTGTCCCATATATAGCATGACATTCAAAAATTAAGCTAATAATTTCAACTCCAAATAACAGTCCAAAATGAAGTTATTTTAAAGTGAATAGGCAAGCAACCTTTGAAGAATCCCCTACCCTAGAATCTCTTATAGACACTTTTAATGACATAAGGTAAAACCAAAATCCAATAGATCCACGTCACTAACACATAGGTATTTTTTCAACACCAGGTGCACTTGAAAAATGTCATCAATCTTTAAATGCGAGTAGAAAAATATTAGTTGAAAACCCATAAATTTTCATAATCAACAAACACACTGAAATGAGATTTTGGAACAAACTAAGATTCCAAGATGAAACTATTTGTCCACCATAAAAACAATTTTTCTATGAGACTAGGCCCATCCTTGGGGATGATGATATCACTAAGAAAGTTAAAGTTGATATCCTTAGTTTTGATGGAAGGTTTGATCCTAGCAGCTTTATAGATTGGATAATATAATTTGAAAGATTTTTCCAACGGTACAATATGACTAATGCTCAATGCATAAGATTTGCTATAATGAAGTTGACAGAATCAGCCCAACATTGCTGGTTAGAAGTTGAAAGAGATATCAAATAAGGTAGAAAGCCAGAAATCACAACTTAGGCTGAAATGAAAAATAAGTTATAAATGAAATATGGGCCTCACTATCATAAAGAACAACTGATGAACCCATGCATGAATTTGAGGTAAGGTAATATGAGTGTCAGTGAATATTACCAATAATTTAACAATTTGTTTCTCAAATGTCAAATTAATCACTATAAGTAGGTGACATAGAAAAAATTGTCAATAAGCTTAAACCTAAACTAAAAAGAGAATTAGCTTTACATGATCCATGTACCCTTGAAGAAGTAGTTTCTAAAGCCTCTGCATTTGAGCAATTTCACCAAACTCTATCTTTTAGATGATCTACTTTCTAAGGTGGGGATACTAGACAACTTAGAATTTACCTAGAAATCTTCCCAACGAACAAATGCACAAAGTAGAGGTAGTAACAACACTGTTCAAAACTTTAACAGGAATGTCAACTCAAGTAGTCTATCTAGTTCACATCTTGGATTGTTAGATGTTGAGTAGTTCCATTATCATGGTAAGGGTTATACTGGATCTTATTGTTCTAATCATACTCTTTTACAATTGATGAGGGAGTTGTCTCCTTAGAGGAACTAGGTGATCTTGGTCTAGAATTAGTAGATGAAAGTGTCATAAGATGTATCTTGTCCCAACCTGATTCTAGAAATGATTAGAGGTGAACTACTATTTTTCATGCATTTTTCACATGTGATGATGTTCTGTGCAAAGCTGTTGTGGATGGGGTGTAGCTTACGAATGTAGTCAAAAAAGCTAGTGTAGTCAGAATGAAATTAAAACCCGAACCTCATCCACATCCTTACAAAGTTGCATTGACAAATAAAACTTCATTACTATTAATGAAAGCTTCCTAGTTTCAATCCAAATTGCAAATTATCTGGATCAAATTTGGTGTATGCCCTGCCGATGGATGTAGCTCATGTGTTTCTTAGTTGTCCTTTGCTATTTGATATAAATCAAATACATATCTTATTAGCTGAGATGAGAAATCTATTCTTTTGAAACCAATTAAACCATCAACAGAGAAGAAATGTAAAAGAAAATTTCTCCCATTCCAAAAAAACTAATGCACATTTTAACTCAAAAAGTTTGAAAAAAGAGCAAAGAATCTAGTATTATATTGATATTAGTTAGAAAGTCCGATGTTGTTCAATCTCACGAAATTATTGATCTCTTGAAGGAATCTAAGGATATAGACCTTGAAAAGTTACCTAAGGAGCTACAACCTATTCAAAATATACAACATGCTTTTGATTTGATTTTAGGATCTAAATTGCCGAATTTGGCTCAGTATCAAATGAATCCTAAGGAACACATTGAACTCAGATGATAAATGGATGAGTGGATTAAAAAAGGTTTCTTTTGTGAACGTTTGAGTTAATGTGATGTACTTACTTTATTAACTCCCAAGAAAGATGAATCATAGAAAATGTGTATAGATGATCATGCAATAAATAAAAAACCATTAAATATTAATTTTCAATACTTAGAATTAATGATATGTTGGATCAGATGACTGGCTCATGATGGTTCAGTAAGATCGATATTAGAAGGGTATAATATTAAATGCAAATTAAGCCTCACGTAATGAACGTTGCAAGATGAGATTATTACATCTTCTTCAAGAGAATATCATTGATATCTCATTTAATGGAAGAACAAACCACATGTTGATGCCACTTGAACATCAGAAGGTGAAATTCAATATTTAGATTCAAATTTACTTAAATACTATCATCGTGATAACTCTCTAGAGGCAAGTTCTTTTCAGCCGAAGAGAATTGATAGATTATATATTAACATACGCTCACTCCATACTTATTTGAGGTGCAATTGTAGAAATTGTGGTTTATTTTTATGAACAATTCAGATTATGAGTTTTTTATTCTTTAATTATTTCTTAGGGCATAAGTTACTTGTTGTATAAGTTAGCCTAATATGCAAGTTTACTTATAGGGTAAGTTTGCAAATCAGTGCTTAAGTTTTTTCCATAAATAGTTTTATAGATAGGGGTGTTAGTGATAATGGTAAACCCACCAACCCACCCTTCTAATCCGTTTATAAATGAGTTTGGGTTAAAATTTTTGAATAAATGATATATGATCTGCCAACTTGTTTAACAATTTGATAAAATAAATGGACTAGGGTTGGAATTTTACAACCTGTCAACCCTTTTATATAACTCATTTATCCCACATAATCCGTATATAGGTTATATATATAATAATATGTATAACGTACTAAATTTTCGTCCTTTATTTCTCCTTCCCGCTCCCAAGTTATTTCGTCTCTCTCTTCCCCTAAATCCTGCCCCTTTTTCTGTGCCCAACCCTCTCCTGCTCTAATATCTTCTACCCATGATTCCTGCCCCTCCCTACTCTTTACACTCGAAATCTTATCCTCTCTTACGCTTGGTACTACCTTGTTGCTGCCTCAAAACACCATAAGCCTGCCTTCTTCTCTTCGACAGTTGACACCTTTGGCTTGTAACTAGCCATCCCCTCTCTTCTTAGTCCTTGTGTTCGACCAACTGACCCATTCTTGTTGTAAGCCTGACGCCTCTAGCATGTGACAAGTCATCCCCTCTTTTCTGAGCCCTATGTCTGGCCAACTGATAAGTCTAAAAATTTTCACTTAATTCTATATTAAATTCACACTGTTAAGTATTAAAATGTTAATTAAATGCATGTTTTAAGTGGAATTTCATGAAAATCATATTTTTCGTAAAATCTTTA
>JAXCLR010010471.1:0-10234 GCA_035584095.1 Annona squamosa | reverse complement strand
GGCTTCTTTTCTTTCCTTAAACACTTGGCAAACTCATTAGTACACTTAATAATCTCAAATTAGTTCTTGTTAATTATTAAAACTCACACTTTGGTCTATTTGTTTTGTTTTGATTTATTGTTTCCAACATCTATGTGTATTTCAAACATCTTGCCATAGTCTAGTATGCCTCCAAACATTTGTCCGACCATATCCATGCCCTTCCCTTCTTAAGTAAGTCGATAAGAGGGGTGGCTATCTAGGAGTGTCCCTTGATGAATTGCCAATAATAATCGACAAGTCTAAGAAAAAACGAAAGCTTGGGTACTATAATAGGTGGACTCTAATCTATGATAGCTTTCACTTTTTCTCCATCTATGCTTAACTCTCCATCCCTTATTTTATGGCCCAAGAAGGAGAATTCTCTTTGGGCGAAGAAGCATTTCTCTTTCTTCATATAAAGTTCATTATTGAGGACTTGGAAGACCTTCAAGTGTTGAATATGTTCCTCCAGGGTAGTGCTATTGATTGCAATTTCATCCAAATATACCGCCACAAATTTATCCAAGTAAGGATGAAACATATTGTTCATGAGAGTGGAAAAGTGGTTGGGGCATTAGTAAGTCCAGAAGACATAATTAAGAACTCGTAAGATCCATACATTGTTATGTAAGTTGCCTTTGGATTACAAATCTAACTTGGTAAAATATCTTGCCCCGCCAAATTGGTCGAAGAGGTCGACAATCAATGAGATATGATACTTATTCTTAGCAGTGATCTTATTCAATGCTCGATAGTTGATACATAGCTGCAACGACCCATCTTGTTTTTATTGAAAGAGCATCGGTGCACTATATGGGACTTTAGATGACTGAATGAAGTCAGCATTTAATAGGTCCTTTAGCTGCTTCCTTAGTTCATTTAGCTTTTTTGGGGACATCTGATATGATACAATGGTGATGAGTGATAACTCATAAAAATGCGAGTTATCATTGCTCATTTCAAACTATATTTGTGTGTTAGTCCAAGAGATTAGTCATAGTTTGCATCCATTTTGCTTAATTTTCACTCGCTTTGCATTTTAGGAGCATTATTTAGTTTTTATGCATCTTTAACATTAATTAGGCATTTTTAGTCCATTTATTTGGTTTAATCATTTTTTGCAGGAAGAACGGGCAGTATAAAGGCATGCAGGCGAGTGAAATGCAGAACGAAACCCAGTCACAAGGCATGTGGATGGCGCCTAGGTGCCACCCTATGTGCCCTTGTTAGAACTCTAGCACAATCCAGCAAACAAATAGCTTCCAATGAGTTGGCGCTTAGGTGTTAGATCCAGGCGCCACTTTATCATCATGCAGACAAGTCTAGAAGGGTTTTGAGGATCACAAGACACAATAGCTTCCAGGGAGTTGGCGCCTAGACGCTAGCTTGGGGCGCCCAAGTGCCAATACATGATCACAGGTGTTCCAGGAGAGCCATCAAGTCATGAAGCATCCAAGGAGTTGGTGCCTAGGCGCCGGACAGGGGCACCTAAGAACCAAGGCATAAATTTCTAGGGTTTTCAGAAAAGTGTCTAAGTCCCCCAGCACACAAGGAGTTGGCACTTAGGCACCAATACGTAGTTGTACGTGTAGAATTTTGTATGTGCGTTGCGCAATTCGAGATTATAAATAGACCCCTTGCACGCGAGAGGACGACCTGGTGAGAGCCCAGAACCAAAATTGACAGCCAGAGAAGGACGAAAACTCGATCTAAACACGGATTGAAGAGAAGGTGCAACCTCATTAGTGAAAACCGTCGGGAAACCAGTTTTCTCTTTATCTTTCTATTTTTCTTTATCTGATTCTTTGGATACTTTCATAATGGATGTAAAGGACTTTATGATCATGTCTTTGAACTAAACTTCCTTAAGATGGATAGTTAAGATGAATTGATATCTAATTATATTATATTGGTTCTTTAAAATTTAGGAATGAATATTTAATTTTTCTATATGATTGTGTATTATTTCCCTTTACACATGTGATTTAATACTTTTTACAAGATTAACTACCTTGTAAGATGATTTAATTACTTAATTTATCCTTGAAAAAGGAAAATCTCTGCTAGATCCGCGTGTAGGGCATATGTTTCCTCTTTGTTAAGGGGAGTTGTTTAACGGATAGGAATATACCGTTAAACCTTGTGTAGTCACTAAACAGGTTATGAACTTATCAATTTTACTTTATTTAATGACACGATACTATAGCAATTGAATAGGATGTAATTAGCTTTATACATTTTTGGAAGACATATATAATGATTATTGAACTTGGGCCAGTAAATCCATGCACAATCCAATGAAAAAGAACCAATGCAATATAATTTAGATTCAAGGATTCTAAGCTATCCATTTGTCATCCTTGATTGTTAAACCCGTTTCTAGTATTCCAGCGATTCTGTGGACTCTACTTTGATTTCTTATTGCATTTGTTAGCTTTAGTTAAATTCAAAAAATTAAAATTTTTTACCCACCGAAAGCAATTAAACTAATTAATAATTTTGGTTAAACAATTTCTCATGGGAATGATACTTTACTCACTCTTTATTACTTGATTCAGCATGTATACTTACGTTAAAGGCAAGCATTTTAATTGATATATACATAGCTCATCAATGAGTTGCATATATGTCTAATTAAAATGTTCGTTTTAACACAAGTATACATGCCGATCAAGTAATAAAGAGTGAGTAAATTATCATTCCCACGAGGATATGGTCGAACTAGTGTTATTAATTAGTTTAGTTGCTTTTGGTGAGTAGAAAAGGGATTTCGCAAATGAAGTTAAAAATACAAAATACATAAAAGAAATAGAGAAGAGTTTAAAGGAATAACTGGAATACCAAAAAGGAATTATCAAATTTGGATGACAGATGGGATAGTTAGGGATCCTTAAATATAAACTATATCGAATTGGTTCTTTTTCTTTAGATTGTGCAGGAATTTCCTTGTCCAAGTTCACTAATCTTTATATATATCTTCCAACACATATAAAGATAATTATATAACACCAAATTGTTATGTTCCTATGCAATTAAAGAAAATGGAATTGATAGATACATAACCTGTTCATGACTACATAGGGTTTAACGGTATATTCCTATCCATTAAACATTTTTCTTTTCACAAAGAAAGAAACCTATGCCCTACACATGGATCCGGTATGAATATTCCTTTTCTAAGGATAATACCTACAAGTAAATCATCTTACAAGGTAGCTAACGTTGTAAAAAGAATTAAATGACATATGCAAGAGTAAATCCACACAGCATAATCTTATAGCAAAACAAATATTCATTTTTGAATCATAAAGAACCAAACAATATAGTCAGATTTCAATTCATCTCAACTTCCCATGTATGGAAGTTTAGCTCAAGAACATGACATCAACTTCCATTACATCCAAAGTGGAAGTATTTCCAAAAGAACAGAGAAAAGAAAAAGATGGAGAGAAGGAAAAACTGAATCTTGTGAGCTTCCACCAATAGGATTAGATCTCTTCTTTGAATACGCTGGAAACGGAAGTCCTTTTCCTTCTCTTTATGGTTACTCCGTCGGCTCTTGCTTTCTCTCTCCGGTACATATCCCTAGGTAGCTATTTAAGTTGCTTTTAGTTCGTACGACATATGTGCAGACACGCACGTGTGCAGGTTCGTCGTGGTGCCTGGGCACTGACTCTCTGGAAGCTACTTGACTTAGAAGATTTTCAACATGTCTCTCATGATAGTGAAGTGACACTTAGGTGCCAACTCATTGGAAGCTTTTCATCGTGTGAAATTCTGGAACATCCGTCTAAGGTTGTAGGTCGGCGCCTGGGCGCCACTGGTCGGTGCCTGGGCGTCAGCCTGCTTGCTTCTTTACTTTGCTCGGTTCTTCATTTGACTCACTCACATGCTTATAGTTGTTCGTCCTTCCTGCAAAATCAACTAAAAATGAATAAATGAATTATAAATGCCTATTTTATACTAAAAATGTAAAAAAAAATTATATCTTGTTCCTAAAATGCAAAGTGAGTGAAAACTAAGCTAAATGGATACAAACTAAGAACATTCTCTTGGACTAACATGCAAAACAAGTCTGAATTGGGCTAGGATAACTCACATTTTTGTGAGTTATCACACCCCCAAACTTAAATGTTGTTAGTTCTCAAGCAACACATGCAAACATAATGAATGAATGGCTGAATAAATGAATAATGACTTTGTCAACTCAACCTGATTCTAATTGTTCTTCTAACAATCACATTTCTTTAGTCAAGAAGATCAAGAATAAGCTTAACTTGAAATATTGCATAAAAAATCATCCATTTCTCAAAATAGGACATGCATTTTCATTTTTCATTCTCGAATCAAGTTACATGTAAATGACAGTATTTCTAGTTCAAAGTAATAATTCAATCCTGCTAATTTTCCTCTTGATCAAAAGAAACTGGTTAGAAAATCAATACAAAATAAATGAACCAAGGTTTAAGCATAATTTTCTGGTCAAAGAACATGATAGTACTTCACTGGATCCCGTTTTACCTAACTACACATTTATTTTCCCCCCAAACTTATTGCATGACTCTCGTCTCCATATTTAAGGCTATCTGGAGAGCTATTTTTATATTTTATATTTTTCTTTTTTTTTTGCTCCCCTCACCATATTTTAGGATATCTAGGGAGAATTTTTTTAAAACGTTATTATTATGACTTTCCTTTGTCTTTTTACGCGAACCTTGACATTTGTTGATGCCAAGTCCCGATTACTCAGCTTAGATTAGTCACCCTCTTTTATTATTCTAATAATTTGGTATGAGTACTAAACATGCCAGTTAACCCATTTTAGGTCCCAATAGAAAAAATTTGTGAAATTTTACCATTTTTGAGACGATTTATTCCCTTAAAGCACGTGGTTAACATTCATTTAACTAAGTTCTTATCATTTCAATCGAAAAGATTAACATGAAATTGAATTATAACAATGTACTATGAGATTTGCTCAATCCATTCACACATCACTTGCAACTTTCCTTTACACAAAGTCCTTAGCATGAATTGCCAATTTTTCATGAAATCAATTACAAGTTAAAATTTTTCTCAACCTTGCATATTTTGATCAAAATGGATTGAAACAAGATAATTTTCATTGACAGAGTTTGACGTAACATGCATATAATCAAAACGTGAAACACAAACTTATAAACGAGAATTATACACCCCTCAAACATCAGGGATGCATTGTCCTCAATGCATGAAACTAAAGGAAACCTATAAGATTATAAACTAATAAAGAAAAGAAAAATGGACGACAAAATGGAAAGGATCGGAACTCCCCTAGGTGTCAGATGCGGTCGATTCATCGTCATCATGCTCACTCCCTTCATACGGCTGCTATGAAGACGGATCGAAGCATGCCTTGAACTAGAGAGGTGTTGATGGAAATGGAGGTAAGGTCGTCGTGTCGATGTGGTGCTCCTCCATAAGTTGGTGAAAATATGCCTCCATAGCTCGATTAGACTGTTGCAGAAATTGGGCTTGGGCTGCCATTAGGTTCTCTAGGTTGGTCAACCTCTCTCTGGTTGATGGTGATTGAGAGGATGAGGTAGCAGGTGGTTGTGCCGTTGGACGAGTGGTGGTGATTTGAGGTTGGGAGAAAACTTAGAAGGATAAGTCATCAATGATGGCCTGGCAGTTGAGTACCTCCTCAATGGCTTCCCATCAAACTCTTGCTCTCTTGCACAATCTCGTGATAAGAAACGGGAACCAGTAACTGCCTCTAGGAGCTCGGGCACTGGCGCATATCTGATTGTACCACAATCTCCCCACATTAATCAATAAGTTCGAGTAGATGACGTGTATAAGAAGCACCCTATCCATAGTTACCTCGCTCACATGGGTTGACGGCATAAGTCTGGCTGAGATAAAGTAGAAAATCATTTTCCCATGATAGCATAGATCCCCGCACTTGAAAGATGTCAGTTGCCCTCCTGTCGATTTCCACGTGGGTTGCCTTTCACAGTAGTCCCGGGTGATAGCATTTATATCCCTTTCCTCTCCCTCCAATAGTTCCTCATATTGATCCGAATGATCAATATAAGGTGTCTCATAAAAGGCGTTGATTGCTTTAGGGTGAAAAGGGACTATCTTTCCTCTGACCTTGACCCGACCCTGGTCATGCTCAATTGCATTTGCATAGAATTCCTTAACCACTGGTATAATGGCCAGCTGTGGCTGTGCCATGAACTTTTTCCACCTCGGGCCTTTAATTCATTGATGAAATCATCGGAGAAAGCGTCGATTTTCATCCCCCTCTCAGGAATTAAGTGTCGTTTCTGCAATGAGTCCATATATCGCTTAAAAGCCTGAGTTGACACAAAGCGATTTGCATCAAAATCAATAGAGTCTTGGATTTTCTTCCTTTTGGCAAAAGATAAAGAGGCCGTATCTCCAATATGATCAAACAATCCACCAAGACAGCAATCCACAACTAATGTCAATCAATCACTACATCAACTCCAAATGAAACTTCACATCACCCTTCTAATTACCAAATCTCAATCCCAAAGCACCAAATTGCATTAAACCAACACAAGGCATCCAAAATATCAATAATAGCAAGACAACTAAAGGTTAAGAGGCGTTACCCACTAGCGTGCTAGGAAACTTGGAATCTTGCAGGTTGTCTGCACTAGCGACGGGGTTTGGATGGGTGGCGCTTGGGTGTCGATCGGTTGTCTTCAAAAATTTGGCGTTGGTTGAAAATAGGGAAGAGAATATGTGATGAAATGGGATGAAAATGAAGGAGAAATGGAGAAGGAATGTATGGTAGGAATGGGGTTTAGGATAAGGGATGGGAATGCTTGATTCTGGGTGGATTTGAGTGGAATCTAGAAATGGGGAAGAGATGAAAGTGGAATGGAAGAAGAAGATGATGAAATGGAGATGAGATTGGGGATGAAATAGGAGATTCATGGAGTTGGAATGGAGTTAAATAAGCTTGCTTGTACTTGGAGAGGAAGAAGGAGCAAAAAAATGGCACCGGGGCTTGGGGTTAGGGTTTTAACCCTAACCCAAACTTTTATAACTCGTTCGGGTTGCACCGTCCACGACTCATTGCTGGGCGCCACTTAC
The DNA here is from genome assembly GCA_035584095.1 of Annona squamosa. Taxonomy (NCBI): domain Eukaryota; kingdom Viridiplantae; phylum Streptophyta; class Magnoliopsida; order Magnoliales; family Annonaceae; genus Annona; species Annona squamosa. The sequence goes on along the minus strand of JAXCLR010010471.1, from coordinate 3,103 downwards.
ATGCTTCGTAAAATTTGGGATCTTCATCATGGCGCTGGGGCGCCATGTTGGGGTGCCGTGGCGCCACTGCTCTTCAGCTGCCTTTCTGAATTTGACCCCCTAACTTCTTCCTTGCTTACCCATAACTTGAACATTGGTACGGGGAGGGGATTCACAAAGCCTTCCTTACGTGAAATCCATGATCTTGAGCTCCAAAGAAAAATCCTACACATGAACCAAATTAGAAATAAGTAATGAGTTGTTTCCCATTCAGCTTTAAGTTTAACATCCTGAGCCCGATGTTCCCGCTATCTATGGATTTTTCAATACCACCACCTCATTATAGCTCTGCAGATCATACCCCATATAATGCTTTAAATGCTGCCCATTTACAACAAAACTACCATCGGATGTTTCATTATCACTTCCACTACCCCATGCTCCATTGTTTTAAACACAATAAATGGTCTAGACCATCGCGACTTGAATTTCCTTGGAAACAACTTCAATTTGGAATTGAAAAGCAAGACTTTTTGGCCTAGTTCAAATTTCCTTGGCAGGATCTTCTTGTCATGTTATTTTTCACTTTCTTCTTGTAAATCTTGACATTTTCATAAGCCTGCATTCTGAATTCATCCAACTCATTAAGCTATAGCAGTTGACGCTCCCTAGCTTATTGCATGTTTAGGTTTAGCTTCTTGATTGCCCAATAGGCATTATGCTCCAACTCAAGTGGCAGATGGAATGCTTTTCCGTAAACCAGCTGGTAAGGAGACATTCCAAACTGAGTTTTATATGCAGTTTGGTATGCTCATATTGCCGCATCCAACTTGATAGTCCAATTCTTGCGAGATGACCCAATTATTTTCTCTAGAATTTATTTCAGTTCTCCATTAGTCAACTCAACTTGTCCATTAGCTTGTGGATGATATGCTGTGGTCATCTTGTGGTGTACTCCATATTTGTTCAAGATCGCCATAAATTGCTGGTTATAAAAGCACGAACCTCCGTCACTAATAATCACCTACGGAGTGCCAAAACGCATAAAGATATTCTTCCTTACGAAATTGAGAACCGTTTTAGCATCTCCCGTTGGAGTTGGTATTACTTCAACCCATTTGGAATTGTAATCCCCTGCTACCAAAATGTATCGATTGCCAAAAGAAGGGATGAAGGGTCCTATGAAGTTTATACCCTATACATCAAATATTTTCATTTCGATGACATTAGTGAGTGGCATTTCATGTTTCTTTGAGATATTACCCATACGCTGGCATTGATCGCACCTCTTGACATAGAGATGAGCATCTTTGAATAATGATGGCCAATAAAACCCCGATTAGAGTACTTTTGCTGCAATTTTGTCTCCCTAGAAGTGACTCTTATATGGTGATGAATGGTAGCTTTGCAGTATGGGTTCCCTTTCACATTCTAGAATACATCTCCTATATAGTTGATCTGGACATTGTTTAAACAAAAATGACTCATCCTAGAAATAATGTTTAACATCATAGAGAAAGTTCTTCCTTTGATATGAATTCATTTCCGGAGGCAATATTACAATGATGATATAATTTACAAAATTTGCATACTATGGTGGACTCCTTGGGAGATTGAAAATAACTGCTCATCCAGGAACACTTCTCGGATTTGCTCCATGTCATGAAATGGTTGGTTTCTCTCGAGGTGGGATAAGTGGTTGGCAATGTGGCACCCCGAACCGAGACGTCACTTCCTTACCTCAAGATCTATCGATTAGTAAATGTGAATTAGGATTGTTGCCCTGATCACTCGGCGGGTTCTTAATTGGAATATGTCCAAAAAAAATTTTTCGATTATTCATCTATCATCATTCATAATCTTGACATGACAATCATCATACATTGTGATATTTCACTAGTAATAAAATTCATCATTTCATTCATAGCATCTTTACATGTCTGTCATTATACACTAAATCATTGTATAAATCATACTTTCATACATTCAGTCATTAATTCACGTGGAACTTAGAACTCTAGCTAAGTTCGGATATACATAAACATATAGCATCTTTACCTGCCTTTCTGTAGTGAAAGATTCCTTAACCTAAGTATCATATTTTATATCCATACATCCATACATTCCACCATTGAATCATGTATAGAACTTAATATTCTCATTAAGTTCACATACACATTATCTTACCTTAGAATATTTATACTTTTCCATTCCTCATAGCCTTCAAGGCTATCATCACGTACCTTCCTCCACGTCTTAGGTTCGCAACCTTGTGAGTTTCCTCGGTACCTATCTAAGGGTTGGGAAAACAAAACATGAATGACAACTCAATAAGCAAGTATTTTATCTTTAGGGCAGGGCTTCTTGAAAACCTTTTTCATAAACATCGTGACTACCTTGTTCTTGAGGACATGTATATGTCCTAAAATACCATTATGAAATCCTTTGTTTATGTGGACAATTTCATGTCCTTGAATGTTTTCATAAAGAATTAATTCTTAAAATCATTTACAAGCCACGCCTGGGCTTGTTTAGGCAAAACATATACATTTTACCTTTGATGATGAGTTCCCTTTAATCTTATATGAACATTTTTAATGTTCATAGCCATTACATGAAATCAATCGGTTGCCAGTGGATATTTTATGTCCAAAACAACATAAATACTCAGGAAAAGGAGACATCTCCTGTCTCAAAACATCAATAACATAAACCATCATAAAATTCTTTATCCAAGAGACATTTTATGTCTCAAAACATCATTAACGTAAGCCCATCATAAAGTCCTTTAGCTAGGAGACATTTTATGTCTGAAAATAATTTTCATATAGCTTCCTTTGGCAATGGACATTCATATGTCCTAAAAAGCTTTTTATTTAAACACATTAACATTGGACATTCTCATGTCCATAAACCTTATCGTTTAGGCTCTTTAGAAATAGACATTCTTATGTCCATAAACATTCTTCATTTAGGCTCTTTTAGAAATGGACATTCCGATGTCCAATCCACGTTTCACATAAATCTTTTTCGTAATCCCCATCTTAGGGCTTGTTTATAGCAAACAAGGCAAACAAAATACGTAAACCATTTTCATAAATGCATTTGCATAAACACATTTCCT
>JAXCLR010010470.1:0-10241 GCA_035584095.1 Annona squamosa | reverse complement strand
TATCATATCACATCATTTGACAACTTTTACTCCTTAAAACTTTTCATCAAAAATTTTATTCATTACCAAACACACCCTTGGTCTGGTTTTGGTTTTATGGTGTGATTGGGGCCGGGTCGGTCTTTTTTTGGGTCACTTCGGGCTTCTTTTGGAATTTGACGCTCCCGATTTTGAGCATTTACAAAAATTGACCTTGTAAGGAACTTTTCGTCAAAAAACCGCATAAATAATTTTTGTTTTGAAAGAAATTATCTTTACTTACTTTTGAAAATAATTTTTTTGTATAAAATTGTCACCGCTTTCTTTTGGACGTTTGAGAAAAACATTATAATTTATTTTTGAAAGTTTTATTTCATTTTGTGAAAATAAGTAGGGACAATTTTATCCAATAAAAATTATTAACAACCATTTATTGATAAAGGTTTTGATCTTCAAAATTCACTAACTTAAAGGGTTAATTTGCAAAATATTCAAGAATGTAAATAATGCAAAATGCATGATCACTTCAAACTAGGGCAAATGCTCCATTCATGAATCATAAACTAAGAATGTAAATAATGCAAAATACCCAATCAATACAAAACTTAAAGAGTGAAAGACTCCACCTGGTTACGATAGCCCACATAAGAATCTCAATTGCCACTGTGGACTCCTACTTGGTAGGATTTTCAACTTGAATATAGTTTGGGAGCAATGGTTTCCTCCATTAATGTTTGAGAGTTTATTATCACATTTTAAAATTTTGTAAGAATTGTCTTATTGTTTAATTGTGATATAAGTTAAAATATAATTTATATACACCAATCAAAATAAATAAATAAAAATAAGGAGCAAAAGACTCTGAAAAAGAATGATCTTTGTTTCTTCATACATGCTTGTAATGATTGTCATTATAAGAAAAGCCGGAATACCCACCTCAAAGCCTCTATTAATGTTTGGGAGTTTATCATCACACTTTAGAAAATTATAAGAATTCTCCATTAATGTCTGAGAGTTTAGCATCACACTTTAGAAAATTATAAGAATTATCTTATTGTTCACTTGTAATATAAGTTAAAATGTAATATATATATATATATAGACACACACACGCACTAATCAAAAAAATGAAAATTTGTACTTGTAAAAATTTCTCGCTCTTTATAATTACCTTATTATGTAATTATTTTTTATATTTTTTTACAAAAACAATTCTACTTTTTTATTATTTCTATACAATTACCTCTCTGATTAATCTATTTATTTTACCTTTATTTTTTATTTATCATTATTATTTCTAATATACGAGATCATTTCTCTCATTTTAAAAATCCTTATACTAAAAAATTTTCAAGGAAAAACCCTGAATTTGATGCGAAAGTAACTGTCTTTAACCAAATATTATTACCCGTAAGTAACCGATTATTTGCTCCAATTCTACCTAAATACACATAAATGTAACGAAAAATTACGTTTTGCACTTGTAGTAGTGCATGTGTTTCTTATTCTACCTAAATACACATAAATGTAACGAAAAATTACGTTTTGCACTTGTAGGGTGTGTTTGGCAATGACGAAAACATGTCAACTTAAAACTTTTCAATCTAAAACTTTTCCCTCTCTATAATTATCATATTTTTTAATTATTTTTTTACATTTTTCCATACAACAACCCTACTTTTCAATCATTTCTACACAACTACCCATACAATCAACCTATCTATTTTAATTTTATCATCTTTACTTCTCATCATTACCCCTATCATATCACATCATTTTACAACTTTTACTCTCCAAAACTTTTTATCAAAAGTTTTATTTATTTCCCAAACACACCCATAGTAGTGCATGTGTTTCTTACACTATAGGTAGCATTTAATGACATTTGTTGCAGTTTCAAGTGCCACCTGGAAGACAGGTGACGTAACTTAAGAAGTACGTGAGAAGTCTTCCGGCGTTGAGCGTTCATGAATGAGATGGTGCGACAAGGGAAATATCAAGAAGATAGTGCATAACAATCTGGGGTTTCAAGAACAAAATTTTTATTTAAAGAGTTGTAATAAAAAAGTTTGAAATTTGCAGAAGAGTGACGAAATAAGATATGGCTATTTACTAAGGTTGTGTTTATTAAAAAATAAAAATTTTCACTTGAAAATTTTCTTTTTTTATTTTCTACAATTAGCTATTTTTCATTATTTCTTCACATTTTTATTCAGACTACCTTACTTTCCAATCATTTATATACAATTATTCATATAATTAAATTTTCCGTTTTAATTTTATTTCTATTATTCCTTATCATTATCCATATCATATCATATTTTTCTCTCATTTCAAAAACTTTTACACCGAAAATTTTTCAATAAAAAGTTTTATCACTTTCCAAACATACCCTGAAAATAAAACAATTATATAAAAGCATAAGTTGAAATGATTAAAAATAGAGTAATTTTATTTTAAAAAGTGTTAAAATGATTATAAAAAATAGATGTAAGAAAAAGTGTGGAACAAAGTTTTAAGAGAAATTTCTTTCCTGGAATACTTCTATGCTCGGTTTCATTAAAGTGATTTTGTGAAACCCTTGTTATTTTTGAAATGTCGATTCTAAATGAAAAATTCAATCCATTCATTGTATTCAATATAATTTGTTTGGCTAAAAGACCAAGTTTTATCTTAATCCAACATGTAAATAGGTCACATTTGCTCAAAAATAGATGCAGTAATGTGTAAATTATGAAATGCGCTTAGATCAATTCACATATGTATTAGAATGTAACAATACTTTATAACAAATTTATTTACATATTATTAATATTTTATATTGTTTAGACATTGTAAAAACTACTTTAAAATTGATATTTTAATATCAAATAATTTTATTATGTTTATTTTACACATTTATAGATGAGACCTATATATGGTGAAATTAAAAAAAATAAAATGATTTTTAGAATATTATAGATGATGTTAAATACAATGGATGAAGTGGATTTTATATCAACTATCAAAATTTTTAAAATAGAGGAGGTTTCATAGAAGCGTCCTTGATTTTTTTATATGTTTAGAAATATATCTTCTTCTTTTTTTATCATGGCACTCATCTTTAATAATCAAAGTACATGATAGAGGTATAATTAGGGCGAGGTTAACAACACCACTGCCCATGCCCACCTTCAATTTTTTGATCTAGATTTCACTATTTTAATACCTAATAATACTTATACCAACCATTTGGTCATCTAAATGATGACACCAAAGATGCCCTTAAACATAAAGAATTGGCAATGCATCCATGCTGGTCAACAACACATCTAATTCGAAGTAATTTTTATCATAAGAGGATTTTGTCATGTCCTCCAAAAAGAGAAGAAGCAGAACAACATAATGCAGAAGAAAACCATTCAAAGTTTTAGACCTTATAATAAGTAGACGTTGACTTCAACTAAGCTAAGTTCACATTAAATGGTTAACTACTCACATGATCGGCCGCCCTCAAGGCCCAAGCCCTTGGAATGGAAGAGTCAAGCCTCACTCAAGCAAATAGAGTTAGATAGGAATAGTGATGTCACCATGACATCAACTTATTTTACACCCAAGGAAGTATATTAATGTTATAATCCTCAAGCGAAGCGTCACCGAGCAATATTAATGACAACCCTAATGACTCTAAGAGGTGAGAATAGTTTAAGTTATCATCAGTCACTCATAGCAGACCTCATTTAGTACTTCGCTTATCTAAGTGTGATGTGCCTACTACGTCATCAAGAGAAGGATGTGATAAATGATTATAAATCTTCCTTTAATACTCGGCTTAAACCGTCTTCTGACGAACCATGTATTGAAATAGTAGTCCACCTCCTAATTAGGAGTTGGATGCTTCTACCATGAATTGCTTGGGATGGGTAAGACATCTCAAGCCTGACTCTTCAGAGTGAGTTGATTCCCTCGAAGCAGTTAGTGTCTAATCTGATAAACTTATCCTAAAAATTCACTCCTTAAGGACAATAGATAGCATTCAATAGCTATTCTCTCGTGAAGAAAATAGAAGAGCAATTCCATAAGAGAAGAAAAAATCACTTAACCTTCTATTTCATTTCATCTAACCAAAAACACTAACAGTGAAATTTTGACTAGAATTGACCTCGTAATTTTTTAGACAATCTTATGTTTATAGGTCACTATTTTCCATATAACACTGCTAGTTTACCTCATCTCAAACCTTTTCTTAGATAATCTAAGTCGCTGGTCTGGTTTGGTCGAGTATTAGCCTGAATTTTGAACTCTATCATGTATTATATATAATATAAAAAAGTTTGAAATGCATAATGTTTTTGAAAACAGAGATAAATACACAAGAATAAACATAATAGATGATTTAAATTTTAAAAATATATTTTAAAATTTAAATATTTAGAATAAGCATGAAGATTCTATACTTACATAAGTATTGAACTATAACTTTGTTTGCAATGGGAAACGTAGTCAAAATCAAGTAATTCGACATTTTTATTAAGCACGAGTGCAACTCTTTTTTGCAAATTCATCTCTCCTCAACTATCACGCAGCAACAACAACAATTAATTAATTAAACATAAGACTTGAATGACATGCTCATTTTTCCACTCCCCCACATCGATCGCTAGGCTAAAAGCCCCACAAGCGACATCTGTCGTTGGTCTCCCTAAGTCAATAGTGATATGAATCCCACTTAGCCATTTGGACAAGATCCCCATTATAGTTTCCACCACTACTTTGGGCACCTATTAGGCAGCATACTGAGCAAAGGAGAGGCAAATGATCCTCCCTACCCTACCGCCCTTCAACCCATTGATAACCTCCTCATAGTTACAGAAAAGGAAGCTAGTTGTCCTTGACATTAACAACAAGATCGATGCCCTTTTTAGTTTTTTTACTCTTTTCATCTATAGTTTAAGTTAGTTTATAGGTTGTGTCATAGTTTCAAAAGGTGGGGAAAAGGTTAACACCTTCTACTGCAATAAATTTACCTAAGTTGTTGAGATTTGAGAAAATTTGCTGGAGAACTATTCATAAAGGAGTTAAATACATTTAACTTGTAGTTTTTGGAATTGAGTTGTTTTGTTGGATCCTAAACATGGATTTCAACTTTATAAAATTATACATATTTTTAAATTTTCTTCTTTTATCTAACTATTTTTTCCTTATTGTATTATCTATGACACTGTTACAGAAAGCTCCAATAAATCATAACAAACACTAGAGGTTGTTAACTTACTTTAACAATACTAGTCCAATGGTAGCTCTTTTCCTTAATCACGTTCCACTCAAGCAACATTGACCTAATGATAATTTTTTCTATGCCCAATAGTAGTCCTTTTTCCCAGTCATGTTTCACTACTAATAATTTTAATATTACCTCTCAGTTAGCCTCTTAGTTAGCCTTTCACTTTAATGGAATGGTTCAATAGTTGCTCCTTTTAAGAGTCAAACCCATGACCTCTTGGTCTATTGTCAAACTCTATACTAGTGTTATCAAAAGCTTTAGCTAATCACAATAGACATCAAAAGTCCTTTTAATGTAATTTTTTTAGTGATGAATTGTATCATGCGCAGGTTAAATATAACTAGACTAACATACTCATAAAAAAATTCAAAAAAAAAATTTTTTGACCGGTTTGCAATCGCGGAATTTTAGACTGGTTTGAAAAGATCATTTGACGATACTTATGTCTTGTGTTTGAGAGAATCCTTTTCCACTTTCATTCCTCTCACACTCTATAAAGGCTCCCACCATCACTCGGTTAAAGAAAACATTCTCTAATGTGCTCGCAGTTATTCTTTTTTTTTTTGATGAGTTGGAGTTACTGCTCACAAATTGCATTTTGCAAACAGGGGGACTTGAAACCCCGACGCTGGGCAGTCATGCCTGCACAAGCTACCAACTGCCCTATGGCAGGTGCTCGTGCTCGGAGTTATTCTTAATAGCAGCTCCTTGCTTGCATTTTTCCAAAATGTTTCGAATCCAAATCAAGTCTCTTTTTTGATATCTTTGGCTCTCTCTCTCCCGTCATTCGTCAGCAGGGCTGTAACTTGGTCCGGGTACCCGTGGGTCGACCTACTGGGTACCCTATTTACGGTAGGTTCAGTTCTAAAGAACCTACCCATAGGGTTGGTTCGGTTCCAGGTGTTCAATTACCTGTTCGAATTCGGGTATGGTCGGTTCCGATGCTGGGTACCCGAAACCGACTCGGATTATATATTATTATAATATATATAACCTAAAATCTACCCTCTCGGCCTTTGCCTTCACCGCTCCCCCCGCTCTCTCTCTCTCTCTCTCTCTCTCGATCTCTCCCTAGGCGCCGACTGTGAAACCCATATTATTTGAAACTTTGTGAATGTAATTTATACTGAAAGACTTACAGTGTATATCTTATTTTAGTAAGATTATAGAAAAATGTGTATACTTACAAAAAGATCAAATTTTAATTTTAGAAAAATGAGATTAAATTGTAAATTTAGAATAAATGATTAATTGGTAAATTTGACAAGAGTAGAAAAACAATTTTAATTTTACAAAAGATAAATTTGAGGTTTATAAGAAAGCTAAATGGGTAATTTATGATTTCATAAAAATTTGATTTTCATATTTTTTCAAATTTTCAGAAAGGAATTTTAAAATTCTAAATTATACAAATTATAACTGTTTAAATTCACGTACCTTATGGAAAAATAAAAATAAATAAAATTTTTTTGACTAATTAGGGACTCTAATTAAGAGCTTATATTCATCCTCATTGTTTTCATTAAATCTAAACATGCATAACTCAGAATCACGTAAAAATTTAATAGAAAGTACTAAATTATGTGCTCTCTAATCTAGACGGATCAGATTAGGAAAAGTAATTGACTAAATTGCCTAACTTGAGTACATCAGAAAACATGCCAAAGAGCAATTCATGCACAACCATGCACGTACCGGAGTTGACGTTAATATTTTATTATTTTTATATAATTATTTAGTTAATTAATACCTTGATATATATAAGATTGTTTGAGATGAAAATTGTGGAGCAAGCTTATTTTAATATACCCTACATAATGAATGAATTAAATCTTGAAAAACATGTCTACAAGTTTTTAAAATAAAATTTAATGCCAAAATACTATTTTAATTAAGTTAAAATATGTACTTTACTCCAATTGAGATGAAATTTTATAGGTAAACCTATTTTAATATGCCCAAATTAATGAAGGTATTAAATTTTGGAAAACATCTTTCCAAAATTTTAAAAAGAGATTTTTGTCCAAATATGAATTAATTTATAAAAAAATATAAAAAAATTCAAAATTCTGAAAGGTACATTTTGTGAACAAATATATATATATAATAAAAAAAATTATGAGTATAACTTTAAAGCTGGATTTTTAGATAGTTATAATATGTAATGTAAAAAATATATATAATAATAGAATGAGACGTTGCTGGAGATGCATGAATGGACGGTTGATAAAAAAAATTATATAAAAACACGTAGGTAACAGATGTAACCTACAGACATATATGAATAACACCTGTATGATTATGTTAAACGGTCACCATGGTTAAATTTAATTTAACCATAATAAACCGTTAACAGATGTTGTTGTCCATTTTGCTAAAAATTCAACAACAGGGGTAGAAGAGCAGCAGTAGACGTACAACATTCAGATATATATATATATATATATTTATTTATTTATTTTTTTCCTCATTTCCAGAAGTGTTGCTCGATTATTTGATATTTTAAATAAAAAAATTTTAATTTGTCAATCTGCTGAACGTGATATGAATTATGAAGATACTGTTTTAATTTTTAAAACAATACTGTTGAACATGGATTCAACTTCTCGAATACCTGATATTCTAATTTGATTTCATACTTTTAGAATTTGTATTTTTAATATCATGGTTATCGATTATTTATTGTCCAATTAACCAAATTGCCGAATAAATTTCTAGGTGCATAAGTGCTATTTAAATATTTCAGAAATTTTATTTGAACCTGCTGGACAATTGATGTTGCTAAACTAATTCAATGTTAAACTAATTTGGGGATATTTTCATGATTAATTTGATAAGTCTAAGTTAATCTTGATTTATTACCTCAAATCTAGAGGTTATGTAATATTAGAAACAAAAATATGAACGAGATGGTAAACGAAGGAATTTTTACATAAACATTTTTGCACAAGATCATTACATGATGATTAAGTAATAATCAAATTTTTAGCTTAAAATATTAAGTAGGTTGCAAATTAAAAATCCGAGAAGATTAACTTAAACAGGGTAAAACGGGTGACAGAATCAACCATAGTAAATGATTTTTAATAATCTTTGTAGATGGAATTTTGATATGAAATTTTGATATGATGTATAAGATATCATGATTATTACTTGAACAAAATAAAAAAATAATTTTTGGATGACATAAGTATGTTTAAAATTAACGTGGTTAAAATTATTTTTGATTTCACAACACTCTCTAGCATAGTGAAAATGTTAAAATAAATATATAATGTTAATATTTCTTGCTGAGATTTTTATGAGAGTTAATTCCTATAGTTATTGATATATGATAGAAATTTCATAATTAAATACTTTGATTTAATTACAAGTTAAGATTTAAATAAATCAATAAGCCTGATTTCAGGAAATGATGACAATTTGATAAATAATCAAAAAGAAATATGAAAGCTAAGTGAAAGTAATCCAAATTTATATGTATGTTAGGCAACAATGTAGTAAACGATTAGAGATAACAAATTGATGCTATTATATATATATGGAATTAATGGATAAATAAGAAAATGGAACATAGTAAAAATAAGAAGAGAATGACTGATTTGGAATTTAATAGAAAGTTTCAAAAATTTTAAATGAGATATTATAAGAAAAAAATGGTCATTTTTATGTGTATAGGAAAAGGAAAAGAAAAGGTGAAAGGTACAAGCTAATTCTGCAGGTAAACAAGTTATATGCTTTCTAAAATGTTTCTAAATAATTGCAAATTGTTTGCTTACATATTTTATGAATTATATTTAAAGATAGTCATTCCTATAATGCTTTACATAAAATGATTACTAATTGCTTATTAAATATTTTTGTAAAATGTTTATGATTTATAAATATCATATCGGCATATGTATGTGAATGATCATGGTGCACAAGGATTAGGCCATAGTGGAGGCAGTAAGCAGACCAGATGTCCCCCTCACTATCGCCAAGTCGCTTATACAGGCCCAGGCTGGTAGTGACCTCCCTGAGATGGAAGCAGGTATGGGATGGACGCCTAGTTAGCGTTTTGTCTAAAGGAATGTCATGAATGCATAACATTTCTCATTACATGAAATACATGGAAAGAAAAAGGATTGAAAATTTATGTATAGTTTACTTATTGAGTATCGTTACTCACCCATGTTTTTTTTAAAAAAATATCGACAGGTGATGACGATGAAGATGGTATGGGAATATGAAGAGTTTTATGTGAATGATGTATATTATAACCTTTATGAAAAGAAAATGTAGTTATGACTCTAATATGGGAATTTTTTACTAAGTTGGATGAATAAAAATATTTATTTATACATTGACGTCATACGTATATGTATAGATGATATACACACATATATATATATATAAATCTGTCGTATAATCAGAACAACAATCCCAAATCACGTTTACCAACCCTTTTCGACTTCGGAGTAAGGACCATGTGGAGCCCCGGATTTGGAGTGCCACACCTATATTGTAGAAACACCCATTGCTTTTATGAATTTGCAAATACACTTATAAAGTTTGTATAAAATTGAAAGCATATCTTCAATGTAGGTGTAAGTTTGTAAGCACATATGAAAAGGGATTCGATTGAAAGCGACCATGTTGCATGCTCCCAGGCGCATACACCCCTTTTTTTATTTTTTTTCAAATTTTTTTTATAAAACTGTTAATATAAGTGTATTTAACATGTGTATAAATGTTTACTATTTTTAGAGTATTTTAGATATTTATTTTTTATTTTTGAAAATCAGTGGCATTTACGTCATTTTAAATTACCTAAAATGCCACTGATTTTCAGAAATAAAAAATAAATATCTAGGGGCTGTTTGGCAACGATGAAAGAACGCATGACAGGTTTTTGATGAAAAAAGTCGTCGCATCAAGGTTGGCCGCGCGCAGCGCCGCAGGAATTCCTCAGTATTAATTGCGCCTCCCTGCGTCCGGCTCCACGCATGTAAAACGG
>JAXCLR010010469.1:0-10243 GCA_035584095.1 Annona squamosa | reverse complement strand
TATTTTGCAAAACTTTAATGATTTGCTAAACAACTTTTAAAATTCTCATTTTAAGAAGCTTTTGAACTAATTCAAAAGTCGTGGAGATAAAACTTTTTCGAATAACATTTTTATGAGCAAAACTTATGCAACTCTCTTCCATCTGCTATAATGGCATTATTTATCTTATCCATGTCGTTTCCTTGTTACACTTATATATATAGAGAGAGAAGTTTGCATAATCTTTTGATTATTATTTAAGCATAAAATCCACAAAATCATTTTGTAAGACTAGTCGCCCTTAAATCTTTTTAGAACATTAGAGTAAAGCATCTTCAAAGTGTTACAACGCTAAGAGTTATAAAGCACCTTGATAGATTATTTCAAAATATCTGCATAAATCTCCAAAACACATATATAAATTCAATGTATGACATTTAATGGAAACCATTTCAAAACATCTATTTATTTCTAGAAACCATTTTGTAAAGAATTACGCTTTTCAATAAAACTCTTTGGAATTATGATGATAATTGATCATGAAAATGGATCATGAAAATTTCTAGCTCAATTTATGATCGTTTTAAATTTTGGACGGTGCTGATCAATTATCATCAAAATTTTCACAATCTATCTTTCCCATGTGATTAAGCATGAAATTATGTGCTTTCATCTCAATTTTCATATCAATCTGCCTTATGGGCGTCAAGTTATAAATTTTCTAAGATTTTCTATATGAACTTGAGAATTGTCCTTTTAAATTTTCATAATTCATATTAAATAATCAAAAATGATTATTCATTATGTATTGGTGTATTTTAATCACAAATAAATTATTCTAATCCCTTTATTCCACATTAGCTTATAATGATCACTTGAATCATCTTTGCTAATCCTTAGCCATAAGTATCATAATTTAGCAAAATCATAAAATAATTTATGATTTAATAAATTCACTTATAAATCATACGTAAATATTCAATGCATATATTGAATCCTACTTAGGTTGGGGTTTCACAAAAGCAAACAAAAAGATGCCTAAAAAATTTATATAAAGAAGACAAAAGAATTAGGGATAAGGTCATTTTTCCATTATTCTCAAGGTACTTGAGGTAATCTTCACGAGTGCAACTGTCCCTGATAATGGACTTCCTTCAGCCTGAGTTATTGTTTCCATTCTATCAATGACTTGCGGGTAGATCACCCTATCAAATAAAGGAGAAATATATACTTGAGAAGTTGTCGGTCATTACTCCATGTGAGTCTACTAAGGATGGTCCATTCTGGGACTTGAATAGCAATAAAGATGAAATAGAAACTTGCTATCACATAAATATATCCTCATCCAAACCTACAAAGCGCTAAAGAACTGCCTCGACAATCATCCCTAACTATACCAAATTTGAGGTTGGGATGTCACCGTAAACCACATCATAACATATTTGCAGGAATCTCGACATTGCTAGCATCTTGGGAAATCAGAGTGGGATACTTCCAATACTTGCTTGGAGAATTAGTGATGTCTTGTTATCGGAATAATCATCTTGAAGAAATTACAGAGTGGGTAATCTTGGTGGATGCGTTATTGATCCATTTCTTATCAAGGCAAAAGGAGCAGTTTCCTAACAATTACTTGAGGAAAATACAAAACATCTAAAAATCCACTGCTCATTACATAAATTATCTCAGGGATAGCACATGGAGTGATCCCTTGAGCATATGGTTACCTGAACCTGAAATGGTCTCTAAGTACCTTTCTAATGTAGTATGTCCTACCTCAGATGATGGGTACAGTTCATACTCAAATACTTTGTCCTAAGTTTGGCCCATGATAGTTGTACCCTCATCTGGATTTCCTCACTTGTTGAAGAAGCATTTGGTTCACGAGAAGAATTGGCTAATATGTTTATCCAAAGTTTCCATGAATATGATACTAAATTTCCTCTAAAGATAATCAAAGTAACGCACCTTCTATTAGGAGAATCTCAATATGATTATATCTTGTGATGGATAATCTGCAGGATAATCAACCAGCAATTCAATAAAAAAGAAATCATGGTCCACCAGTGTATTAAATCCATGAATGGGTATTTCCTAGAAATCCCAAAGATGCAAGTTGTTTTCTCAGACATACTATGAACATTAGCTACAGACATTCATTTATTGATGAGGATATGTTGCTCAGAGATGCCAATCACAATCGGCCTCTATATGTCACAGGCATCTTGGTCGGTGAACTGGTTAACAAAATCATGATCGATGCTGGGTCTGCAACTATGTCCTACTCCTTTGGACACTTAAAAGGATCAGAATCTTTCCGTCAGCACTAAAAGATACCAGTGTGCTGATTCACAGATTTAATCTAGGAACTCAAAAGGCCATGGGTCTAATTGAGTTGGAACTCAGTATAGAAGATGTCTGCACAAAAATTTCACGTTTTGTGATCAACTCTTCGACATCATACAATTTGTTACTAGGAAAACTTTGGGTTCATAGCATTACAATTATCGCATCAACGGTGCATCAACGCTTCAAATATTGTAAGGACAAAGTATAAAAGAAGATTTTTGCTGACCATAAGCCATTCATGACAGAGGAAGTATTTTACTCTGATGCTAAGTATTACGACTTAGTACCTACTATCAACACTCTTACGAAGGCAGTTAAGGTGACAACATTGAAAAATCAACATGAGGTATCTTAGACTCGCATTGCCCGAACAAATAAAGACATCTTTTTAAGGAATGAAAAGACGAGAGGTCGAGGTCATGGTCGAGGACACGGTTACGAATAAGGCACAGCAAAACCAAGGGCTAAATTTCAGATAAATTTTGAAAATATGAGACTCGACCCATTGCAGCCACTACTGCAGCAATGACAGGGGCAGTCATATTGCCTCCTACCAGCTACAATAGCACTGTTGCAGGCTCTCAGATTTACAACGACAGGGGGCAGCCATATCACCTCCTACCATCCTCTCAAATGTGCATTCGGAGTATCATCTGGGAAATTTCTTGGGTTTATAGTTCGCCAAAGAGGAATCAAGGTCAATCCACTCAAGAGAAAATTAATTCAAAATATGCTGTCTCCATGGAACTTCAAAGAAGTTAGGAGCCTGTAAGGCCAATTGTCTTATATTCATTGTTTTATCTCTAACCTGTCCGGCCGATGTCAGCCATTTCACAAATTAATGAAAAAAGATATAACTTTTCAGTGGAACGCTGAGTGTCAATGAGATTTTGAAGCTATTAAGCAATTGTTGCGAAAACGTTCGATCTTGACAACCCCAGTTAATGGAAAGACACTTATTCTCTATATTGCTGTTAATCAACAATCACTAGGGGGCATTGCTTGCACAAGAAGATACCCAAGGTAAAGAACAAGCTGCATATTATCTTAGTCACCGATTATTACAAGCTGAATGTAATTATTCTTTGATTGAGAAGATTTGTCTAACATTGGTCTTTGTAGCATAAAAGCTAAGACATTACTTCCTTGTACATCAGATCATACTTATATCAAAGGTTGACCCCCTCAAATTTTTTATCACTAGACCCATGCTTTCAGTATGCTTGGAGAAATGATCGTTGTTGTTATCTAAATTTGATAGCAAATATAAACCGTGAAAGCGGTAAAAGGACAAGTTTTAACAGATTTCCTAGCAGCCCATCCACTTGAAGAAGAATTTCCTATCCTAGAAAAACTACATGATGAGAAAGTTTTCTATGCAAATGATGATCCAATGTGGCAAATGTACTTTGATGGTGTTTCAAAGTCGTCCGAAGCTGGCGTTGGAATTGTTGTAGTCTCCCCTGATAAAGACTTGTTCCCACATTTATATTTTCTTGAAAAAATTACGACAAACAATTAAGTTGAATATGAAGCTTTACTCATTGTTATGGAACTTCTTTTGCAATCAAACATTATATTTGTACAAATATTTGGAGATTTGGAATTAGTCATTAAACAGTTAAATAATTAATACGAAGTATAGCAGCCTCATTCACGAAAATATTATGACAAAGTTCAAACTTCATTGGTCAAATTTGAAATTATTTCTGTTAAGCATGTTCTTCGGTCAGAAAATATAGTTGCCGATGCACCATCAAAGCTGACTAGTATTCTTGCTTTCAATGAGTTTAATAACATGATGGTTCGAGTGCAAAGACTCAGAGACAACGAAGAGCTCCAAGTAAACCAAGTTGGATGACGTGTATTCGAGGTGACCACAAGTAATGATGATTAGCGCATCCCTATCATCAACTACCTCAAATATAGTGTTGTACCGGAGGATCCTAATGCAAGAAAGTCACTTAGAAAGACTATTTTGCGATGTACCATGTTTCAAAATGATTTATATAAGATTACTTTCGATGGGCTTTGGCTTCGCTGCATTAACGAAAATCATATTTGTCAGGTTATTTAAGAGACACTCCAGCGAATGTGGCACCCACCAATTTGGACGATATCTCTATCATAGGATCAAAACGTTAGGCTATTATTGGCCCACAATGGTCTAAGACTCAATCAATTTTGCAAAATCTTGTGAAGCCTGTCAAATGCATGGAGATATTTATCATGTTCCTGCTTCAAGAATGTCACCAACACTAATTTCATGGCCTTTCTCTTGGTGAGGCTTTGACATTATCGGTTCAATTAACCCGTCATTGTCCAAGGGGCACTTATATATTTTAGCCGCCAAGGATTATTTCTCTAAGTGGGCAGAAGCTAAAACTTACAAAAGAGTCCAAGCGCAAGAGGTGGTTGCATTTATCAAGCATAAGATCATCTACAGTTATGGTGTACCCTATCAAATCACTTTAGATAATGGCATACCGTTCAAAAATGACAAAGTAAATCGGCTATGCCAGAAGTTTGGAATCAAGCAAGTGTTCTCGTCACCATATTTTTCGCAAGAGAATGGCCAAACAGAAGCATTAAACAAGAACATCATTCGAATCCTTAAGAGAACAACAGTAAAGAATAAACGAGATTGGCATGAGAGGTTACCCGAAGCACTATGGGCCTACAGAATTGCAATGGGAGCAATGCCATATTCATTGCTTTTTGGCGTTGAAGCAGTTTTACCAGTAGAGACCCAGTTAGCATCCTTAAGGGTTGCTATCCATTCTGGGTTAACTATTGAACAATAAGCCAAACTTTATTTTGACGAGCTCGAAACACTAGATGCAAGGCGAATCCAAGCACGACAATGAATCAAAATTTATCAAGCTCGAATGGTTGAAACATACAATAAAATTGTGAAACATCATTCATTTAAAAGAGGAGATTCAGTGCTAAAACTGTGCACAGAGCCCATGGCAGGAGGCAAACTTACTAATAAATTTGAGATAAATGGGAAGGGCCTTACATCATTGAGAAGATTTATGACAATGACACATATGAAGTTATTAATTGCGAGAATCAAATCAAAGCGATAATAAATGGAAACTATTTAAAAAGACATCATCCATAAAGTTATAAAGAAGTCATGCATCAAAGTCTCTGCAGTCTCCCTTGTAAAAGGAAGTGACTCCTTCAATATACGAGATAATTCATTACATCAGAAGGAGGAATCGTGTATACCCGCAAGTCTTCTACCTTAGCCTCCATTATAGAAGTGACGATGCGACGGACCTTAGCTTGCTTTGTTGCTATAGACATGCAAATTTCCACTGAAATCATCTTTTTGTCTTCTGCCTCCTTGGCAACCAAGAGATTATGCTCCTTAAGTTGAGCAAGGCAATCTTTGCATCTAGTAAGGTCAGCTTCTGTTGATGCTAAACCTTCCATAGAAGCTAAAGGTCTTGCAGCAGGCTCAAGCTCATGCCAATGAGCACATAACTTCTCCAGTGAGAGTATGATGTCCCCAAAGTTGGAAAATCCAAGTTGAAGATTGTCGAAAACCATATAAAAGTCTTCACAAATATCCAATGGTTCCGTGACATCATGAGGAGAATTCATGTTCCTCAAAGAAGAAACAATTGCAATCCTTGAATTGTGTTATCGCACGCCTTAGGCACTTGAGATCCTGCTGCTCTAATCGCTCAACTCCGATCACCCTGAAAGTTGAAAAAAGTGATGCAAAGGATCCAAAAAACGGTCTTTGACATCAAGAAGCTGATGAGTCCCGCTAGAACTCACGCCAATGAGGGGGCCAGTAAAGCCAAAATGAAGATTGCCTAAGCAACCAGATCCCAAGGCTGAAAAGTGACAAACTAAAATCTCAGAATAGTAAGTTAACCTAAAACAACCAAGTACAAAAACGCGTTAATACCCTGTGACACTAGAGAAACATGCAACAGCCTTGTTAGCTTATCAAGTGGTGTTAGACTCTCTTCACCACGAGCATTGTCATTAGAGACTTCAACAACTAAGGTAGCTGTCAAAAAGTGCTGAAAGTATGAGACGTGCAAAGAAAGAGAAAATGGAGGAAAAGAGAAAAGAAACAAATAAAAAAAGTTTACCTTCAAAATTCCTACCCTCGCCCTCTTGGGAATACAAGGAGCGTCCGAATGGATTTTGCCTCTCGAACCAAATCCTGGTAAATAAGTGATTAAGATAGGAAATATCATAAGGAATAAGCATAATCGACAAAGTGAGGTAATATACCTATTTTCTATCACCAAAATGAGAAGTTGCCTTCATGGGAGTATCTTGGGCTATAGAAGGCGGAGATTGACATGCCTCGGGATTCTGAACCTCCAGAAAATCCCTCATGAAGGTGTTATCAAAAAAGATAGGCCTGCTATCATAATACCTCTTGGGTTGGTCTTGACCCATATTTAGATCTACATGAAAGCCTAAGAGGTCACTTAAAGCATGGTCGCTGGAATCTAGCGGCACAGGGGAGTTGTTCCACACCTCAACACGCATTCCTTTGCTCACCTCATGCTCATTGGAAGAATTTGTAGCAACGTTCGACTTTGCTACTATCTCTCCTTCCTCAGAAGGCTCAAATTGCTGGGAAGTTTCAATGGGATGTGACCTTTTATTAGAATCCACTACATCAACTTTAGGATGTTTCACAACTTCTCCTTACTCTAAGGAATCTTTCCCCTGGAAAAGGATTAGAAAGTCCAGCAATTGGAGACAAATTCCTCATTCTATGAATTTTTTGCTTCTTTCCATGAGTGTCATGCATTGTTAATGACTTTGTAGCCTTTAAGTTCGTAGGCTGATTAGGAAACCAAAAGTGATTGATTGGCTTTGGTGGATATACAACTTCGGGAAGCTTGACGTTGTATTCTAAAAATAAAAAAAATGAGAGGGATAGATAAGGGTAAAAACATGTAAAAAGAAAAAGAAAGTAGGACAAGAAGGAAGAGACATACTCCAGGTCTCCATGGGCTTCTGGTCTTTTTGAGAAGCTGCTTTTTCAGTAGCTAACTCCTAGACAGTTTTCTCTACTTCTGATTCCTTGAAATGTCTTATCTCAAAAGGCATCACCAAACCCAATGCGCCCCAACTAGTAGACAAGTTAAGAGGCTTAAAAGCCCAAAAACGAGACTGAGGCACAACTTGCTCAACAACCTTCATCGCATAAATACCATACCAATGTACGTAATCACGGGTTGCCGAGATAAGATGGTCAAATGAAGGAAATTTCAACTCATAAGAAAACTTAACACTCTCAAAGCACAAGCATACTGCAAAGCTAGTGAAGAGTTCTGATCCCAACTTCACTTTGATACCTTAGGATGTGAGGGAGATACGCAGGAACATCTTGATCAAAGACAAACTTATGAGAAAATATATGAGGATAATATGATTCGACCTCAAAACGAGGACCATCCCTACACGCTAGTAGACCCGGTTAGAGTCACAATGCAAAGTCCTTCTCATCAAGGGTCAGTTCCTCAGAAGAGAATTTTGTTGAACACTCGAAGGGGCAAAATATGGAAGAACCTCTCTTCAAAATAGCTAGTCTAGATAAGAAGTTTGGTCATATACTCAAAACTATAGCTGGCTAAGTTGCGCCTCGCAAATTTCTTTAGTATCAAACCTTGAGAAGGAAACTGGGTGACTTCCTCAACCCCATAAATCTTTGGAAAATAGAACCCAAGCCATCCAAGAAGAAAACGAGCTGGAAAATAGGACATGGCATGCCCTGAGCTCTTCTTGTTGTATACGATATGATTTAGGCCCTTATAAATGTCACATAATACTCGTGGTGCTAAGGCAAAACTCTTTCCTTGAGCCATCTCGCAGGCAACATGAAGACACAACTATTTCACGAGACCATAGGCTGAAGAGGAATGACAGATGACTGCAGAAATTTAAAGCCATAAAAAAAGACAAGCTCAACTTCTAGTTGTACTCGTTGTAGGCGCTTAAGAGGAATCCATAGGCTGCTTTGCACCCTGGCATGAAATTCAGCAATGTTAGAGGGCAAATTATCGTTGGATACTCATGGATCAGAAATCTTTGAGAATAATGCCGCTCATTCTCTGGTTGTGAACTTTTCCTTCTTGGTCGTCTGATATAACTCGTCAAGAAGATTCGTAACTTTTAAAGCTATCGGGTTATTGTTAAAGGTGGAGTTGGGAGGGGTACACTCATCAAAAGACGATCCACATACAGGAAGACCGCATATCTCCTTCAAGTCCCACAAAGTAATGCTCATTTCTCCAAATGAAAATATAAAAGAGTTGGTCACTGATGACCATAAGCTGAAAAAGGCATTAATAATGTTGTTGTCTTTCTAAAAGCCCTCTCTAGTGGCTAAGATCGCATCTTTCATGCTAGCGACCATAAGAACCTCCTCATGATAAGAAACCAAGTATTGTCCCCATTGATAAAAGCCTAGAATGTTGCCCAAGCAACCATGATAGACATTTGCACCTTCCTTGCAGATGAAAGTGTAATCTTCTAGTTCCTTTTGCAACCATCAAGGATTCTCCATGATAAAATTATGAAGGTTACCTAGTATTCTGGTAGGAAGAAGAAAACAACCTGAAAAAGTCTTGCGGGGATCAGTTGTGGCGACACCTTTCCCAAAAATATAACTCTCCTAGCAGTCTAAGCGCTTAGTGAAGATTTTCTCTGGAATCACGAAAATCCGAGTGGAACGGCCATAAATGTCTTCCATATGGTGACAATGCATAGGGCTAAAATGAGAAAGTCCATGTGAACATTAAAACTATTCACAACTTGCCAAGACAGAATACCATCCAAAATAAGGAATGGAGACTCCACAAGGGCGACCAAAAAAGAGATCATATTTCTTGTCACTTTGAAGATTTTTCTTTGGAGCACGCTGTCTCTCCTGAAAGTCATTCTGTCCTTTGGAAAATTTTTCTTAGTAGATTCTTTCTTTTTTAATGAGGATTTTTGCCTTCTAAGCCCTTCACAAGCATATTGATTAGGAGTCTTGCTTTTTTCGCAAGGCAAGGCAATAATGGGGGCACCATGGTTGGGATTCCCTCAGAAAAAGGGGTCGCGATATCTTTTGACATTTCCAAAGAACGCTGCTTTTTCACTGTTGATCTCTCTCTAGGTGAAAGAGTAGGAAATTCTAGAGAAGAAAGGTCAGATTTGTTCTCTGTTAACTTTGAAGCCATTGTTTGCACAAAAAAGGGGACTATCAGATTTTCAGAAGAAAAAATATAATAAAAATAAAAAATAAAAATAAAAATAAAAATAAAAATAAAAATAAAAATAAAAGAGAACTACCATACATTACGGCTTCATGTAAAACTTGGTTCGTAAATAACTACAAGAGTATGGATTTTCATGTAAGAGTTTGTGGAACCTTGACCATATACGTGTTATTTTAATCGTATACGCGTCATTTCGACATTTGTAATTTTGTAATCATTTTATGAATAAATGAAAATTCATGAATTATATTAATAAATATGTGTATTGAAAATTGAAATGATGCAATTAGGAATTTAACCCCGTGAATAGTGCACGTGAATAGTGCACGTGAATAGTAACTAAGGACTAAGACCCGAAATTAAGAGTTAATCACTTGGATTAACTTAATCACAAAAAGACAAAATTACTACAAGAAAAAATAGATATTTAATCACTACGGGACAAAATAGCAATTCTTTTGGATATTTTAATCCAAGTTTGGATTTTTGTGAAAAATAGAAAAAAATTCATAATTTGCAAACCGGGAGTCGAAATTCGATAAAATTTTTTATTGATGGTTAAAAGTTCATGATGGACATGATGAGTGGGATAAGATGTGATGAAAATCACAAATCAAAGGTCAAGATGAAACGTCAAATGCAAAGTGAAAAAGTAACTTCAC